>JASDQU010306181.1:14337-50519 GCA_032191745.1 Picea mariana
CACAGAACTCTTGCAGAAGCTTAATATATATAAAACGTGAAAAAACAAATACACTATGTAAATGCATGGATTCACACTGAAAAGAAGTAAACATATACATGCAACATATACCTTCAATACCCATAAGCATACAAACAACTATAATCATGCATAGGATAAACCCATAAAAATAACATGTGAATAACAATGCAGCATGTAAATTAATCACACAATTGACACTTATCTTTTTGAGAATTTCACCAACTACGTGTAGACCTTCCATGAACCTCCCAGCCTTAGACCACATTATTCATCACTCTCAACAATTAGTCACCCCCGAGCTAGGACTAAACTCCACCCGGGTAAAGGGGTTCCTAACCAGGCTAAAGGCTCATGAACAACAGAAAGGACTCCATCTTAGGTTCTCACTCAAATAACAGCCTACAGTCCCTCATTCCCCACATGCCTGTCACACCCAAGGAAGTGTGCTCCTTCTCTCCTCAACAGTCCCTCGGCTACCCCACTTCCCTTCCAGGGATTTAGCAACAGGTTGGATAGGAAGTCTCAGAGCCTTGCAGTTGTAGTTCAACACCTTCAAAAATCAATCCCCAACAATTCTCTCACCCATAGAATTTCTCATGGGCCTGACAACCCACCTCTTCAATATCCCATGGGCCTGACAACCCACTTCTTCAATCCCGCTCCCAATCTAACATTTACCCAACAGAAGGCTCTAGATATGAGTTCAGGTAAAGTCATGAAGATGCAAATGATAGTTCAATGTATACCAATATTCATGGATGATTGACTGTATATCTTAGTGATGGATGAATCAGGGGAGAGATGATGGTCCGCATGAAGGAGATCCCCCCGAAATGAGATAAGTCCAACAATATGTATGCATGCCCCCAACTTGACACTTGTCATGTTGGAAGCTACTTTGGCCCACTTGGCCCCAACTTAGAACTTAGGATAACATAATTATCCATACTTTATGATTTAAGAAATATTAATATAATATTCCTTAACTTATCCCCTTCCCTTTCCCTAACCAGTGGATTTTAGTCCCCCATCTCTTTTATCGTGGTTAGTCTATGTGCAGCGATGTATTTTATATTAATTATGAGATATGTACAAAAATAGGCACACTGGCCTTTAACATCTAGGCTCTCCGGCCTAATCAAAACATAATCATCCTAGCTTATAATACTGGCTCGCCATCCTATAAAACATATCAGATACACAAGGCTCCCTGGCCTCTACATCGCGCGCACTTAAGATGCTGCATGCGGTATCCTGGAATGTGCACAATTCCTCATTTTACTACGCAGTACCTGGACATGCTACACCATGGAATTTGCATACCAAAATGATATCAAATCAGCTCACCAGCTTAGGTACATTTATATTTACAATTTCAATTGGGTTCGGCCTTACAGATATTACAATCCCCTCCCCTTATTTATGCACTGCCCTCAGTGCATCATGTATCCATGTACAACTAATTTCAAAATCTTCAAAAAGATGTGGGTATTCTTCCTTCATTGCATCCTCATGCTCCCAAGTAGCGTCCTCAGGACCGTACCCAGTCCATTGGACCTTTACAAGCTCTATGGCTTGATTCCAGAGCTGTTTGATTTTCCAGTCCAGAATGCGCACCGAACACACTTGAAAAGCGCCTTCTTGCTCCTCCTGAATCACATTCCAATCAATAACATGATTAGCATCAGGTATATATTTATTTAGCAAGGATACATGGAATACATTATGAACAAACATAGATGCAGGCAATGCAATCATATAAGTTACAATCCTCTCAAGGATTTCAAATGACCCACAATAGCGAACTGCCAACTTTGAACAATTTCCCAACTTCAAGAAACTTACGTTGGCTTTCACTTTCAAGAATACATGGTCCCCCACTTTAAATTCCGTGTGCGTTATGCCCTTATCAACATAACATTTCGGCCTGTCTTGGCCAGCCTTTAAATTTGTTTTATTTTCAACATTTTCTCTTCCATTTCCGTGAGCAATTCTGGCCCAACCACTTCTCTATCTGCTGGGTTATCCCAGCTTACCGGTGTGTTGCACTTTATGCCATAAAGTGCCTCAAATGGTCTAATCTTTAGAGATTCTTGGTACCCATTGTTATAAGCGAACTCTACCAAGTGTAGGTAGTCTTCCCATTTTTATGGTTTATCCATCACATACATCCTCAACATATCCTCAATCACTTGATTTACCCTCTCTGTTTGTCCATCTGTTTCCGGATGATAAGTTGTACTAAAATTCAAATTTGTTCCAAATCCATTAAATAATCCCTTCCAAAATTTTGAGGTAAATTTTGTATCTCTGTCAGACACAATTGTCTTGGGTATGCCTTTTAACCTAGAAATTTCCCTCATATAAACATCAACAATGTTCACTTTCTTTATGAGTGAGCTTAACCGGAATAAAATGGGAAGCTTTAGTAAGCTTATCCACCACTACCATGATAGAATCATGTTGCTTGTTCATTCTGGGCAGTTTGGTAATGAATATATGGTTACAACTTCCCATTTCCACTCACAAATGGGTAATGGTTGTAGCAAAATGGCTGGGTGTCTATGCTTAGCCTTTACTTTTTGACATTCCAAACATCTGACAATAAAATCAACAACCTCTTTCTTCATGCCTGGCCAATAATATTGGCTCTTGACAGCTGCAATAGTTTTCTGATATCCTAGGTTCCCAGCATAAGGAAAATTATGCATTTCCCTCAATATCATATTTTTCAATTCCTAAGAGTTTGGTACATAAATTATGCCCATGTATATGATAATTTCATCCTCATCCAGCTTGTATTCTTCAATTTTCTGCTGCAAATTACCTTGTTGTAATTTTGCCACTAAATCCTTGTATTGTAAATCTGATTTGGCAGTCTCTATAATTCTATTTTTCAAATCTTATTGATACATGCTAATGGTTGTATCAGGCATTTCATGCACTCTTCTGTTGAGTGCATCAACCACTTTGTTCTCTTTCCCCTTGATATGTTTTATATCAAAGTCATATTCGCTTAGAAATTCTAACCATCTACTTTGCCTAGCATTTAAAGTTGGCTGATCAAACAAATATTTCAGACCATTGTGGTATGTCCTCATCTCAAACATTTACCCCATGAGGTAGTGTCTTCATTTCCTCAAGGCATGTACTATGGCTGCCAACTCCAAATCATGAGTGGCGTAGTTTCTTTGATGCTCCTTTAACTTCCTTGACTCATAACATATAACAAACCCATTTTGACTGAGGACTCCACCCAACCCCTCTTCACATGCATCTGTGCATACAATGAAGTCTTCATTTGGGTATGCTATCCTTAATATTGGAGCAGTTGTTAATAATTGTTTCAAGTGTTGGAAACTATTTTCACAATCCAATGTCCACTGAAACTTCACACCCTTTCTTTGCAATGAAGTGATTGGGTGTGCAATCTTTGAAAATCCTTCTATAAATATCCTATAGTATCTTGCAAGGCCCATGAATGATCTCACCTCTATCACATTCTTTGGTACTAGCCATTCTCTAATGGATTCTATCTTCTCAGGGTCCACTGTTATCCCATCCTTTGAAATGATGTTCCCCAAATAGTGAATTTGCTTCTAGTAAAATGATCACTTTCTTAATTTGGCATACAATTGATGCTCCCTTAATAATTTCAAATCCATCCTTAAATGATGTTCATGCTCTTCCTATGACTTGAAATATATGAGAATGTCATCCAAAAGGACAATGACAAACTTGTCTAAATATTCTCGGAAAACACCATTCATTAAGCACATGAAAACAACTGGTGCATTTGACAACACAAATGGCACCATTGTGAACTCATAATGAACATACCTTGTCCTTAAAGTGGTATTGCCCATATATTCCTCTTTAATCCTTACCTGATGGTATCCTAACCTAAGATATATCTTTGAAAAGATCTTTGCATCCTTCAATTGATCAAAAAGATCATCAATCCTTGGCAGATGATACTTGTTCTTTACAATTACTTTATTCAACTATCTGAAATCAATGCACAATCTTAATGTTCCATATTTCTTCTTCACAAACAAGACTGGGGCACCCCAAGGTGACACACTTGGGCATATATACCCCTTCTTCAGAATCTCTTCAAGTTGCATTTGCAACTCCTTCAACACTGGTGTACTCATTCTATAGGGAGTATTTGATACTGGAGCTTCTCCAGGTATTAGATTTATAGAGAAATCAATTCTCAATGCCCCTCCTCGGGGGTAGTCCTGGTACCTCCTTGAACACATCTTCAAAATCTTCCAAGACTGCATAATCTTCCAAATTTGGCACCTTATCTCTAGGTGTCTCCGCCAAATGAGCTACAATTATTTGACACCCTTTTCTGTAACATTTCTTCAGCTGCAATGCTGAAATCTCTCTGATGGCTACTGCCCTGGGAATTTCCTACACTTTCCTTAGTTTCCCTTCTTCATCCAAGCAAGTAAATGCTTTGTTATGGCCGTCTAGTATGGCATGTTGTTGGTCCAACCAATCGATCCCAATTACATAGTCATAGGAACCTAAAGGCAAGATGTTCAAATCTGCCCATGTGTTCAGTCCATTCATGTCAATAAGACATGACTTAACCATATCATTAAATTTTCTTTTGGCCCCTGTAGCCAGCTACACCAACCAAGATTTCCCATGCTTGCTTCTTGACAAATGCAAACTTTCCACCACCTTAGGATCTATATAACTATGACTAGTTCCTGAATCAATTAAAATAGAAATGGTTTGGTTGTTGATCATACCTTCCACTTCAATCATATGTGACTGATATTCTTCTTGCTTGTTGTCCAGGGCTGCATAGATCTTGGGCATCTTTCTGCCCATGTCCTCCATTGTTTCATCTTGTTGTACATTATGAACAATCCTCCCTTTTTCACCTCTATGAGGACAATCTCTAAACATGTGATCCCCTTTACAACCCCAACATTGAATAGATGGTTGCCTTGGCCTTTGACTTCCTATGTCCATCGTTCTAGGTTCCTTAGGAGTTTGTTTTCCCTGTGGACTATTTTCTGAAGAATGGTGGCTTAGACCCCTTCTTCCTTTGATCCATCTTTAATTTCTTTTTATCTTCCAAAGATTTTTGGAATGTTGGCCTTGATCTTTGTTGATCACATAGGCATTTAGCTCACCTTATGGTCTCCTCTAATGTCTTGGGATCATCATAATGTATTTTGTCACTGATGAATGATGGAAATCCACTCAAACACCTTTGAATTTTGACTATCTCATCCTTGATGAAAGAGACATACTTCAATCGTTCTAGAAACCTTCTCTCATATTCCTCAATTTCCATACTCCCAAGCTTGAGTTCAAAGAACTCTTTCATTTTCTTGTCATAGTATCTCTTAGTCAAGTATTTCTTCTCAAAATACTTCTTGAATCTTCTCCAAGTAACACTTTTCTCTTTGATGTGTTGCACCTGCACAAGATGATCCCACCACATGGATGCTTTTCCTTTGAGTTGATAGATGGAAATTCTACCCTCTGCATGATAGGAATAATTATGCAATTGAAAATACTTTCTCATGCCCAACAACCATGCCTCTGCATATTCATCCTTCTTGTGCTCATCATCAAATGTAGGAGGTTTGATTTTGTTCATTTCTCCTCACAGTTCATCCACCCCATACCTCTCGTACTTTATGATAGGGGATGGACTTGAGCAACTGTGTGATCTCTTATTGGAATTCCTCGGGGAGTGGTGGTGATGCCTACTAACACTTCTTGTTTTTATTTTCTCATCATGAGACTCGTGACTTCCCGATTTGCTCGAGCCACTCTCCTTATCCAATTTATTTTCTATTATGTTCAAGCTCTCCAATAACTTCTTGTTGAAGTCATCATGTTGCTCCTTGGCTCTCATAAACCTTTCATTATCATCTTTATGGCTTTGAACATCCTTATGTAAATTTTTAATGGTCTCTGCCATATTTATGTTTTCATCCCTTTCTTCACCATGTCCATTGGAGTTGGTTCCTTCCATGCTCAAATGGACATCCATCCCTATGACTTCATCTTCCTGGCTGTAATTTCCTAGTGCATCTTCCATTACTCTAGAATCTAAATTGATATTGATCTGATCTAGTTGTTGTTAACTCTGCAAAATGTGCAGCCAACAAAACTTGTCAGACTGACTGTTTCAGCAATTTTATGAAAAATATGAACCATTTTGGTTCAATAATTTATCAGAAGCCTTTCTTCTGATTTCCTGAAGCATTGAATTCCCAATCAATTTTCTGGGTGGATAATTATATTCCACTATCCAAGATCTTTCCAACATCTTCTCACATGCTCAATTCTGAGTCTTGAACAGAAAGTTATGGCTTCATGGAGCTAGTCAGGGTCTTATAATTTACCCTTCACTATTTATGTTGTTCTTCACCCTTCAAACAACTTCGTGCACACAAGTTTCAATCTATGTTCCCATATTTTCCATGTGTTTCAAAATCATAGTTAAATCGTGCTTTGTGCACTTTACAACCACTGTGTGTCACTTCTTTGTCGTGCCAATAACATGCACGCACTTTTGTGTCGCGCGCCAATAACTACCACGCACAATTTTGGTTCTTGCACTATTACCCATTGCACGCACTTTTTTTATCGCGCACTGATATTTCACATGCATTTCTCTCTATGCATTAGACCATGCCAAAGTTCAATATGCCCCCATCGCGCATCAATACTCTGTGCACACATACTAAACTATCATGCGACAACATATACCCATATTGCGTGTGTGCCAACCAAACTCCTCTGTGCTCTACCAATACTGCATAGACCCTATGTACCCTTATTGTGTGTGTACAAAGTGCATGCCTTCTTATGCGTGTGCACTCCGCGCAATGCCAAATTCAGTGCATGCACCCGCACACCATATTCTTCTGTGAGACGCCACAATTTACCGCATGCTCCAGCATGCTAACTTTTCTGCATGGTACCTTCACGCTAACATTTCCCACACGGTACCTGCACGCTAACCTTTTCCTCTCCATCTGTCATGGCTTCACTGTAACTTCATATTCGACCAATTCCAGGTTCAAGTTTGCTAGGATAGATATTAAATTAGTAATATCTCATCGCTTGGCTGAATTTCTCCATTTTCTCATGAATCCATCCACAGAAATTGGGGATTTTCCCCATTTTTTCCCAGTTGTTGTTACTTTTTTGCCATGGATGCTCTACAACTAAAATTTGACCACTTCGAATTAAATCCTTTGTGACATTTTTCTTCAACTCAACTTTCTCGGCCCATTCAAGCTCAATGTTGAAAATTGAAGCTCTAATACCAATTTGTGACATCCCCAGCCTCACCCAGGCTAGGGACAAGACACTCCTTAGATGCTTTACTTAGCTTTGAAACCATCTTTGTAACATTCCCAGCCTGATATAGGTCAAGCCATGCTACTCCAAAACAATCTTTCATGCTCAAATACCAATTGTAACATCCCTGACCATTCATGTTGGGCCACGCTATGTTGGAGAACACATCCGTTCTTTGTGCGGAACATACTGTAACATACTTAGCATCCTAACTAAGTTATGTCTCATATAATTTTCTAACTGCATGCAATTAAAACATATGCACACACAGAACTCTTGCAGAAGATTAATATATATAAAATGTGAACAGACTAATATGCTATGTAAATGCATGGATTCACACTAAAAAGTAGTAAACATATACATGCAGCATATACCTGCAATACCCATAAGCATACAGATAGCTATAATCATGCATAGGATAAACCCATAAAAATAACACGTGAATAACAATGCAACATGTAAATTAATCACACAATTGACACTTATCTTTGTGAGAATATCACCAACTACGTGCAGAACTTCCACGAACCTCCTAGCCTTAGACCACACTATTCATTACTCTCAACAGTGAGTCACCCCTGAGCTGGGACTAAACTCCACCTGGGTAAAGGGGTTCCTAACCAGGCTAAAGCCTCATGAACAACATGAAAGACTCTGTCTCAGTTGCTCACTCAACTAACAACCTACAGTCCCTCATTCCCCACATGCCTATCGCACCCAAGGAAGTGTGCCCCTTCTCTTCTCAACAGTCCCTCGGCTACCCCACTTCCCTTCCAGGGCTTCAACAACAAGTTGGATAGGAAGTCTCATAGCCCTGCAGTTATAGTTCAGTACCTTCGGAAATCAATCCCCAAAAATTCTCTCACCTAGAGAATTGCTCACAAGCATGACAACCCGCCTCTTCAATATCCCATGGGCTTGACAAACCGCTTCTTCAATGCCACTCCCAAGATAACAGTTACCCAACAAAAGGCTCTAGATGTGGGTTCAGGTAAAGTCATGAAGATACAAATGATAGTTCAATGGCTACCAATATTCATGGATGATTGACTGTATATCTCAGTGATGGATGAATCAGGGGAAAGATGATGATCTGCATGAAGGAGATCCCCCCGAAATGAACTAAGTCCAAAAATATGTATGCATGCCCACAACTTGACACTTGTCATGTTGGAAGCTACTTTGGCCCACTTGGCCCCAACTTAGAACTTAGGATAACATAATTATCCATACTTTATGATTTAAGAAATATTAATATAATATTTCTTAACTTAGCCCCTTCCCTTTCCCTAACCAGTGGAGTTTAGTCCCCCATCTCTTTTATCGTGGTCGGTCTATGCATAGCGATGTATTTTATATTAATTATGAGATATGTACAAAAATAGGTGCACTGGACTTTAACATCTAGGCTCTCTGGCCTAACCAAAACATAAGCATCCTATCTTATAATACCAGCTCACCAGCCTATAAAACATATCAGATACACAAGGCTCCCTGGCCTCTACATCGCACGCACTTAAGATGTTGTGCGCGGTATCCCAGAATGTGCACACTTCCTCATTTTACTGCGCAGTACCTGCGCGTGCTACACCATGGAATGTGCATACCAAAATGATGTCAAATCAACTCACCAGCTTATGTACATTTATATTTACATTTGCAATTGGGTTCGGCCTTAGGGATATTACAAATAACATCTGTCTCTTCTATTCTTGTTCTTGTCCCAATGTTTTTACTTGCATTAGTGAAAGAAAATGGTGTTTTATAGAAATATTGACTTCGTCCCAAGATGAGAGAGTTCCTTTATGAGTGTCTCACCACTCGTCTGGAGAAGAATTCAGGGCTAGGTCAAGTGATTATATTCTCTATTCTACCATAACCATACTCTCCATGTCAATGAGAAAACTGTGCATATCTGAGGTACCATTGAATGTTGAATACTCCTTGATTTCTAGTCTAATCCACCTTACTTCTCGCATAGTTGCACAATTCGTGGAGAAATTTCCATACCTTCCTTGTTGCCAAATATAAAAAGTTGCTTCAAAATATTCATCCACCAAATGAATGCTTCGCCGAATTATGGATCCATCTGTAGTGGGATTAATGTAATCTGCTCATTTTCCTGTAGTAAGAGCATACAACTAATCTATGACATCTCCCTCTATATTCTCATTGACTATTTCGGTATATCTCAGAACTTGATAAGAATCTAGTGGTTGAGTAACGTTTGTGTCATCATATTTGAACATCATAGTTTCCTTATTAAGATTGATTACAACATATTTTTCATAGTCCCAATCAATTCCTAATAGATATGGATAAGGATCCGTCTCCCCCATTATCTAAATCAGCTCAAAATCAACTATTGTTTTGATGCCAGCCAAGTCTACTTCAATGTTTTGCAGTCTCCTCACAAGATAGATGCAATACTAATTCACCATCCGCAACTAAATAGGGGAATGTATGAGCTTGGGATTACCCATTTCTTCCCAAGTATTATTTGGAAATATGTTGACATCAAAGCCCAAATTTAACATAACATCCCTGATCTCATAATCATTGAAGTGAGCATTCAACCTAAACTCCTTTCCACATCTCCTTTTCCTTCTTTGGATTATAACTGCATTCCTTTTTGGAAGATTGGCAGTAATAAATCCTTTGGTTTCCTTCATATCGCAATGCCAATATGATTCTATTCCAAAAATTCCCAGTAAATTGTTCATCATCCAATATATTAGAAAATAGTTACAGCCACAGATCAATAACCTTTTGTGATTTTCCTGAGTGATCCATCTAAACATATGTCTCTTTGGTAGCCTTTAGCTACTAGGGATTTGGCTTAAATATTAATTCTATGGCTTCAATAATTGAAGAACCCTACATCTGCTTAAACATACCAACTACACTTTTAAATAATTCATTTTTCCACATAGGATCATACTTGGTATTTTTGGGTATGGCCTTCTGGATTTTTAGTTGATGTGGACTTTCTGCATCTACACATGTCTTTCACCTCCTTGAGTGACGATATTAATATGATGACCCTCTATGTCATCTATGTATTGGGGTTAAAAATTTATCAGGTTGGCACCTCTCTTCCTGACATGATCTTCCCATTTTGAAATAAGTTCTGGACAATCTTATGTAGCATGGGAGTTATTACTACAATGAACACACCAAGGTCTTTTGGGAAGAGAACATTATATTTCCAAGTGTCCTTGCTTGTCAAAATTTTAGTAGCAAATTGGTCCTATTATGCCAGTTTGTCCTCCCTGGTATCCTCTTCACCCTCTGCGACCCCTTCTAGGTCCTTGAGGTCCTTCATTGACCCTGGATGCAGATCTATCCAATCTGTCCATGAGTGCATCCATAGATATGCACTAATTAGTATTGTGCGAATGAAAACCAAAAAATTCACAATATATGGTATTCAGTGCGGGAGTGTACTTATATAAAATTGGACAAGGCCTTGGGGAATGCCCATGACTTCTACATATCTCGAAATACTGGGTACTTTGACCTCCTTGAATATTTGGGAAGGCATGGTATTGGACATGCACATGGAATGATGTTGTAGCAACAACCTGTGAAACTCCTCCTACTAGACCAACTAGTCTATAGATATATTATAGAGCTTTATACCCCTTAGTCTCAGAAACTCATTGTCCAAATGATATTCTATGTAACAACTCGTACACCATCATTGTGGTAGACCTACTTTTGGAAGGATTAACTCTTGAATTTTTTTAGTCAACGCAGAGATTTGGCCCTGCAATTGCACAATATTAGCATCCTCCAGAGGCCTCATGATTTTGAAGCTCCATGAGTATCCTTCCATAGCCTCATTATTCATAGCCTTCTCCATCACTTCTCCCAAAGTGTCTATCCTTTGTTGATTTATAGGAAGACGTATCAAAGGTAATATCCCATGGATAAACCATTTTCTTTGATGATCCTCATGGATAGGGTTTGGTAATTTCCCTATCGCATATTTAAACCTATGGTTGTATTCCCAAGAAGAATCACCATCCCTATGCTTTATCTCATGCAAATCGGAGAGATCTTGTTGTTCAGACGAAGGAAACTAAAACTATGCTATAAATATTTGTTTCACCTGAGTGAGTGTGAAATATTTCCCTTGAGCCCCTAGATTGATTGCATTGATGTACCAATTAAGAGCCTGACCTCTTAGGTTAGTATGGAACTCAACTAACTTGTTCTCATCTAAAGTTCCATGAGACCTCCAAATGGATTCACATATAAAGAAATGTTGTTCAACGTCCTCATCACCTTTACCCTAAAATCCAGGGTATCAGGTGAGAGATATTACATGTTGATTTATCATCAAGGGATTTGGAAATCCTACCAGAATGAACCCGTACAGTCTTGGTTGTGACCTAACTAAAAAAATTACTACAATTACACTACTACTACTACTTGATTTTGCTGGACTTGAAGGGTTAGAAATAACAAAATCAATAGAAATATTTTTTGTATAAATTACCAGATTTATGGATGGCGTTGGGGGAATGGGTGATTCAGGGATGGTTCCTTTACCTCTTGAGTCAAATTATTTGATCTCGGGGGTATCATTCATTTTCAGTTCTGCATTTATATCCTAATGCAGAACAACATCTTGTGGTGTTGTAGGTTTTGATTCTTCTGCAACTTCTTCAAGGGCTTCGACTGAATATTCTCCTTCAATAGTGGCATTTATCCTTACTCTTTCATCTGTCTCTTATGAACTTCCTTCCTCTTGTCTTCTTCTACTAGAAACTTCACCTATTTGAAAAAATATATCCTTCAACCATTGATTGTCCATCCTTCTTTATATATTCAACTTTATCAACTCTTCTAACTATTTTCTATGACTACTCTCAAATCTGATCTCCTTCTACGACTGATTAGACCTCTTCATAACTTTTATTATCTCTTTTAGCCACCTCTTATGAATAAAAACAACCCTCTCCTGAGCTTGTTTGTACCTTTCACTTTTATTTTGATGACCCCCCTATCTCCCAAAAAATATTCCTTGACCTAACTCATGAACCCTCTCATAAATTGCCCTCCCCCGAGCGCACAAGTTTATGCTTCAATGTTAGATGAAGGAACAATAAACATTCATTCTTCTACTAGTAAAAACTTGATCCACAAGGATATTTACTACAACAATCTTCCTATCACTCCCTCTATGAATACAAATTCTACTTTGGAAAAATATTTGTGGTTCTCTGTAGAAAATTTGATAATGTAACCCTCTAGAATAGTCTGCACCCAAAAATCCACAACACGAGAGATTGGATGATCTAATTGGTGAAGAGATGCTAAACCATCAATGGTCTAATTATATTTCCTTTTGACTCTATATTTGTATTCTGGTGCTTCTTGCAGGATATCTAGCCACTGAAATACCTCTTCAAGGAACCTAATACAAAATATTTCATACTAATTTCTAGTAGGCTCTAAATAGAAAATGATGCTTTTTACAACCCTAAAATTTTTTTGTCGCAACCCCACTTCTTATTGTATAAAGGCATTACACTTTATTTCCCACCAATTCTCAATGTCAGATTTGTAAATTTGATGAGAAATCCTCTAGAAGGCAACTTTAAAGATTGGACCCTAGAAACATAACCATTTGTTGGTGCAAGATGGAGACTAGTTTTCTATAAGGTTTCCAACAAAATTCATCGTTGTAGTCTATATACATCAACACATTCATCCTTCCATGAGGGAAAAAAGTCTCACCTGAGGTGTAGCTGAGACTTGGTAGATGGAGTGAATCAGAGAGAATGCGATATCCGATTTAGCTTAACATTAATTAGAGCCATGAAGCACATTCCAAAGACATGCACAACTAGTGATTGACTACTAACCAGATAATAAATAAGTAATTGTGTGACCAAAACATAGATTCATACACATCGTGACAGATCAACATGAAAATTAATTTTAGGTCCCAAACATATCTTTATATTAGTCATTCCAACATTCCAGAATCATTGTACATCATATATCTCCAACATAATCTCTTGCGCGACAAGATACGACTTCACATAACTTATTACAGAATCAATATCATATTGTGATGGAAACAATACTATCAATAAAGACCATTATAATAGCAAGAACAATAGTGGAAACCCCAACAAATCCCATTATAATATCTTATCAATACTGACTCCATCCCAACCATTTTCCCATTACATAGCTCTATATTTATATTTTTCCCTTGGCCTTCTCTTGAATTATTTATTCTACTACTTTTCCAGGTTTTCCCTACCGGTGCTTGATGCTCTTGGAATTTTTCACTGCTTGTCTAGCTAGCGCATGGTGCTTTTGACTGTTTCCACTACTATTGTACTTTCAGTTAGCTCCTCGTTCTTATAATGAATTTCTGCTACTTTTTCTTCTTCCAGTTGGTATCCATCGCTTTCCCCAAAACTTCGGTATTTCCAAAAAACAAAGGGCCCAACAATAGGTACATTTTTCCTTTATTGGTAAACCTAAGGTAATTCTTACTAGTAAAAATATAGATTATTTTCTTGCAGAAGTTAAAGCTATGTTAGATAAGTTTTTTGATATCATAGTTAATGATTTTCCAAATTATTTACCCCTTATATGGAGTATTATCCATCATATTGACTTAATCCAAGGAGAAATCCTACCTAACAAAGCATCATATAGGATGACACCATAGGAGAATGGAGAGATAAAGAAGCAAGTGAAATATAATTTAGACAAAGAATTGATAAAGGAGATCTTGAGTGCATGTGTTTTTCCAACAATACTTATCCCAAATAAAGATAGAGTATGGTGTATATGTGTTTATTCTAGAGAAATAAATAAGATTACAATAAGGTACATATTTCCATTACCTTATATTGATGACTTGATATAATGTTTGAGTGGTGCTAATTATTTCTCAAAGATTAACTTAAACAATGGATATCATCAAATTAGGATCAGAGAAGGAGATGAATGGAAAACATATTTCAAAACTAATAATGGACTGCATGAATGGTTGGCGATACCTTTTGGGCTCACAAATGCTCCAAGTACTTTCATGAGATTAATGAATTAGGTTTTGAAGGAATTCATTGGAAAATTATTGATAATGTGTTTGGATGATATCTTGATATATAGTAAAACAAGAGAAGAACATTTGAGACACATCAAAGTTGTTTTGAGTACCTTACAAAAAGATAAATTGGTGATCAATTTTAAGAAATGAAATTTTATGAAGAATGAGATGATATATTTGGGATTTGTGATATATAAGGATGGTTTGAAGATGGATCCAAATAAATTTCAAGAAATAATAAATTGGCCTACTCCAAGAGGTGTGTTTGAGGTAAGAAGCTTCCATGGTTTAGCAAGTTTTTATAAGAATTTTATCAAAAATTTCAGTCAATTATGTGCCTCAATTGTGGAAACTATCAAGGAAAGTAAACAACCATTTAAATGGAGATATGATGCTGATAGGAATTTTAAATTGTTAAAGAAGAAGATTGTTGAACAACCTGTTTTTTCTTTGCCATATTTTGGTAGGTGTTTTAAAGTTGAAACTGATGTTACTGGGACTGCAATAGGAGTTGTCTTAAGCTAGGAGAAAACACCAATTGCATATTTTAGTGAAAATTTGAATGAGGCAAAATATAAATATTCCTCTAATGATGAGTATTTGTATGCAATTGTTCAAGCACCAAATAAATGGAGACATTACCTCATGCCCAAAGAATTTGTTCTTTATACTTACAATCATGCTTTACAATTCATAAGTAGTCAACCAAAACTAAATCAGAGGCATGCCATGTAGGTTGATTTTTTGCATAACTTTACATTTGTAACTAAGAATAAACATGGTAAAGTGAATAAAGTTGTTGATGCATTAAGTAGGATAAATTATATTTTGGAAGAATTTCAGTTCAACACTTTAGGATTTGATGTATTAAAGGAAATGTATAAGGAGGATGCAGACTTTCAAGAATTCTTATGTAGATTGTGAAAACCCAGTTTCCAACAATAGGAATTAGTAGTTGAGATGTATAATACAAGAAGGATTGTTGTCAAAGGATATTAAGTTGTGCATACCAAGATGTTCAATGAGGGAAAAATTAATCAAAGAGAAGCTAGTGGAGGATTGTCAAGGAATTTTGGACTAGATAAAAATGTTTCTCATATTATTGGTTTTTTTTTGCTAGGTATACAGTATTATATGAAAATATTTTTAGAGAAGTGAAGAATATGTCAATAGGCTAAAGGGAGAAGTCAGAATGAAAGTTTGTATCAACCACTAATGATTCTATTTATGTCGTGGTTGATAAATTCACTAAAGTGGCACATTTTATTGTTTTTGCAAAAACCAGTGATGAAACTAATATTGCAAATATGTTCTTTAAAGAGGTGGTAATGTTGCATGGTTTTCCTAAAATCATTCTTTTTTATAGAGACACTCAAGTTGTAGGTTGTTTTTGGATAACTTTGGGGAAAAAACTTGGTACTAATCTCATTTTCATCTCAACCTATCACCCACAGACTCATGGGAAAGCAAAGGTGGTAAATCGAAGTTTGGGAAAATTATGAGAAGTTTGATAAATGAGAGTGCCAAGAAGTGGGATAAAATAATTGCTCAAGTTGAATTTTCATATAATGACTCACCTAATAGAATCATAGGGATGAGCCCATGTTGGATAGGAGTTTTGGTTAATTTTTCGGATCTGCACTAGAAGAAGTAAAAGAATAAAATGAAGTTATAAGATGGACCAGAGCGTGCAACTGGAGCAGACTTTAAGAAGTCAAAGTGCATGGAAGAAGGATGCACGACAAACTAAAATGAAAAAGGTGGAAAACAATTATAGACCATTAGGATTTTAGGGACATTTTGTCCACTTGGTAATGGGCTTAGCCCTATTTTGATGTATAAATATGTAAAGGTTTTTTTTGGTAGAGGGGTTCTACATATGAGACATTCTTAATTCTTTTTGGGTAAGTTGAGTCAAGCGAAGGAAGAAGTTTGAGGTATGTTAAAGGAGTGAAGCTCTCATTGCAGCAGAATGACTAGGCAATTTTGGGTAATCTTACTGTTGCATATTTTGTAGTGCAGTGTGGATGTAGCCCAAGTTGGGTGAACCACGTTAAACCTATGTTTTGTGATGTGTTGTATTTTCATTTTATGATGTTTAATGTTATGGTGCAATGATGATATATGTTGAATGCATTGTTCATATATGATGTTATAATGTTGTGCACTAAAGTATCTAGTAATTGAATGAATGTTAAGTGGGATAATGTCGAGTATAAATATGTTGAATGTTAAGTAACTGTTAAGTAATGGGAACTACACACATGATTAAATGGTAGTAAGAACATGAAGAATACCTCATTTCTCTCATCACTGCAGAACCCTAGTTCTTGCAGCCCCTCTAGATGCCTCGAATGAGACTTGACTTTCTCTACAGGTGATGTCAAAAGGGACGATGTCTAATGGTTTTTTTGGTATATAGATGATTAACCTCGGGTCTTCCCATTACACATCAACAAATGGTTATGTTGCCAGCACTAGGAACTATAATTGAGGGGAATGTTTTGGAGAACGAATAAGGAGGAGATCATGGAATTTCTAGAAAGGAAGCAATGAGAATTTCCTAGAGAACATAATAGGAACCCATAGCAAAACAAAGAACAATGGTTTCAAAGGTATGTATCTTGATACTGAGAAGGGGGTGAATCAATATCAAGTACAATTTTTAAAAAAAATCAACTTATACTTCAACCAGATTATAATTCAATTATATCTAATGAGAAATGAAAAATATTAGAAGAGTTACACCATTAAAACAAAATACACCATGCACAATATGTGAGAAATTACCAATAGTTATTGTTCAAGGGAAGTAATGACTTCCAAAGGTTGTTACGGCTTCCAAATATAAAGGGAGGGATAAACCTCCAAAATGAAGATACAATACTCCAATATCAAGAGAGGGTTGACATCTCCATCCTTTCCCCTTCCTTCCACCCAAGAATATATGAGAGATAATAAAAATTTACATTAAATCATCACCATCAACCAACCATCACATAGAACCTGATAATGCTTCCTAAGACTTCTTCAACTTATGCAATTATTCAATTCTTGGAATAATCTGATCCTATAGATAATATTACTCAATGTATTCTCTGAAACTCCTCCAAGTTTCACCCCTTGAATCCTCCCCAAAAAGAAATTATAGAGAGAATGATAGACCTTATTCAATTATGGTTTATTCAGGAGAGCGAACTTGTACAAAATTCCTCGTGCTCAATATTTAACATCAGATTCTAAAATTTGTACACAAGAAATTACAGCCAGTACTCTTTCCAATGAAATTGGTCTCACTTAATTTGGATTCTCTATGAAGAAGTTATGATTGTTTTACCCAGAACACCTATTTATGACTAGCTTCAGGAATAGTCAAAAACCCTATCTTCCACCAAGTGTATCGCCAAAATTATAGTGAATAAAGAGCTAAAATTTTTACGACAGGTACCTAGATATGTCTTCTCAATACCATACCAATTTCACCATCTAAATCATTCTATAAAAAATGTTATAGCGAAGATGGTAAGATGACCTGTAAATAACATACCTTATAACACATCACCAAAATACTTCATCCTCCCTTGAAATCCAACCTTCTTTACTTCAGATGTCCTTTGAAATTCGACTTATATATCCTTGTTCATTAAAAAACATGTGTGTGTTGAAAAATGAATGTATAATGAGATGTATTTATACCATTTATGTCACTTCCGTTTAACATTAGGGTCGACCTAACACTTTCTTATTTTGTAATTCATTTCTTTAATTATCTTTAGGGTCAACCTGTACTTCCTTCTTCAATTCACTTTGTCATCTTCAAAAATTCATTTCTCCTCAACCATGATGATCCACGTGATGTTCCACCTACCACCAAAAACAACATGGTTTATATTATCCATCCATGGGTGTTGTATTTGCATGTTCATTGTCCTTCATGTCCAAATACCTTCATCAATCTTGTGGTCCAAAACCAATGACTGGGGTTGACATCAATAGAAACAACCAATCTTCCAACAATGTATTCACAGATCTTCATGATATATTCTTTGGTGAATTTATGATAATTTTGACTGAATGGTTAGAAATTCTAGTGGCGAACGTTGGGAAATATAAAGTTGAATCTCCAAGAAACTAGACTCCTGAATTGACCAGATAAATCAATATAGTAAATAATAATGTTTATTGTGTAGTTTATTTATGGTTGAATAGTATAATAGGGGGTTGTATAACAGAGCTTGCAGTATATTATACCTAGTCTTATAGTGTCGCAAAGAGGGACGTTTTCATGGGTCCGCGTATAAGATGTTTAAGCACATTGTCTACTTGGATAAAAATGTTGTTGTGCAAAAAGAATGTTATGAATATGGAGTTTGACTGGTAGGTGCCTTCACATAGATAGGGAAAATAGGGGATGAACAGAGGACGTGATTAGAGTGGGAATAATGAGTAAGGATCAGATGGACTGAGGATGCTGAGAAAAGAGGATACTGACTCAGATGGAGAGGTTGGAGTATTTCATCATGGGAAAAGGTTTAGATATAGTAAGAAGGAGATTGTGGATGAGAAATAAGAGAAAGATAGAGAATTCAAGGAAAGTGACCCATGTGCAATACTTCAGATCACGCTGTATGAAGAAACGAAAAGAAAAGAAAGGGATCCTCAGTACTTTCCAACAGAATAAGGAAGTCCATATTATATCAAAATTTGCATCGAACCCATGACCCTATGTTCATCACTGCGAATTGAAGCAGGAAATGAGACATGTTCAAGAGAAATTGTAGTGAGTGGAGCAAGTCAGCGCAATAGTAATAATAGTGGAATTAGCACAACCAACTAGATTCAGACAGAATCACCAAGTGTAAGTACAACCTCGAGTACAATGGAAGGTATAGATCATACACTAAGAATGCTTGAGTTTCAAGGAGTGGGGTCAGAGGACCCTGATAAACACTTATTTGTATGCAACATGATATGGACTGCAAATAATTTCCAATACTAGGTGACAAAGATTTCATAGTTGGCCACAACGTTTAGAAGTCATGCACTTTGGAAGATATTGGACAAGCATTGTTAAATTTCAGAATCCAAAATCTGAATCGCAATATATTATAGAGATAAAAGAGATTAAGGAAGTGTAGAGTGAGACAATGTGGGATTATGAAAAAATATTTAAAGATGTGATGGGCTGATTATCCTTTCATATTCATGGTGAGTAACATCAATAATGGTTTATTGTGGGTCTATTGTCGCATATTCACTGTCCATTAACACAACAGAAGGTCACGTCACAACCAAAAGCGTTGTAAATTGTGATGAAATTGGAAGCATATCCTGTAGGAGATGGTGCAAGTATGGAGTAGGTACAATCATAGTTGGCTACACTGAGAATTCAATTATCATAGATAATGAAGGAAAAGGAAAAGCGTAGACATTTTTGGTGTATAACATGTAAGAAAAAAGGCCATCGAAAGGAAGAATGTCCAACATTCACACGGTATATGGCCACAGGAGCACCAAACCCATTGGTAAGAGGAGCAGGGTATTGAAATCTATGTAAGACATGGGGAAATCATCTGACTACTTGTCCCTTACTACATAAGTACCAGAGTGCACCCATGAAGTTATTCTGTAATTTTTTCAAATCAGTAGGACATGATGAGAAATATCATTGTGCATTCGAATTAATGAGAGAGCGCACTTCATATGCATACAAAATTCAAAAATAAAATGTCACAGCAGAAGGATGATATCCACATTAAAGCACTCTAAGAGGCTTTAACTCGGGTGGATGTGGAGAATTCGATAGAGGTCAAGGATGTGGAGGATTTGGTCGAGGAGGTAGAGGACCAATAATTCGTTTTAATTGAAATCAACTCATATATTTAGCGAGAGATTTCCCAAATAATTACACAATGTGCATGCATTTCAAAGAATTGGATCATGTGATAGAAGACTATCCTCAATTGATACTGAAGTGACAAGTGAGAGGGAACCAAAACCAACATCTGTACTAGTAGTTTTCATACTAGTAGGTTGTGTACGAGTCGAATGTGTACCAGTAGGTTGTGTACCAGGATCCACAATGATCCATTGTTCTTTGTCTACAAGAAGGTCCTCCATATTGAGCTTCCGTAGCTCAAAGTTTTTACCATTGAACTTCTCTATGACAAGTGGTGTACTAGTAGTTTGTGTAGTAGTAGGTTGTGTACGAGTCGACTGTGTACCAATAGGTTGTGTACCAGGATCCACAACGATCCATTGTTCTTTGTTTACAAGAATGTCCTCCATATTGAGCTTCCATAGCTGAAAGTTTTTACCATTGAACTTCTCTATCTCGATTCTAGAATAGCTCGCCATTCCTCTTTATACACTTGAATAACCACTACAATAGCTCCCACTAAACCCAGGATTATCACAGACCCAAGATAAATTTGATCTATCAAGATCGAGCCAAACCCTCAACAACAAAGGCGTCCCTCTGAAGCCAAAAACATGCCTTAAAATGCCACATGTAATTTTTAAACCTGTGAAGTAAAGAAATCCATATAGATTCTTAAGGAAAAAAGAAATTAATCAATGGCTCATACACATAGTACACAGAGATTTATACCGGAAACCCTTAACCGGGAGAAACACTTTCAATGCTTCATTGTATTAATTTCAACATTCACCATACAATATATATATACAATGTTTTTATGTATTCCGTAGATACCAAAAATCTAATCCCTTAATCCGGGATTAATTTAGAAAACCACTAAAAATAAAATAAAAATCCGCTAAAATAGCAAAAACGCCCAAAAACAAATCCGGGATCGTCAGACGTAGTTATCAAATCTGGCGTGCCCACACACACACATGCAAAGAATATAACAAATACCCAACATAAAACATAATCCAAAATAAATGGCATCCAAGTAGTTTGAAGGGAAAAGAGCACTAGAAAGCTTCCAAGGATGGGAAGGAGAAGTGGAAAGGAGGAAAATATAATAAGATAATAACCACTAGAAATCAAAGTAAAGATACCAGCAACCATTGCAATCATTGCAACATTGACGAACACACCGAGGAAAAATGTTGGAAAATACATCCATAGAAGAACCCAAAGAATCACAAGAAGGATGGAAAGAAAAAGAACCTTCTAGCCACATATTCAAGAAATTAGGTTGAGAGTAGCTCAGATATGGATGAAAATATTGTATGCACATTTATGTGCAAGGAGGTGAATCTAAGTAACCTTCATCAACGATAAGAGAAGGAGATGACCAAGATCTTCCACATCAATATTCAGGTCAAGAAGACCAACATAGATGCTCAGTTCAACTCTGGTTCATAGGATAATAATGTTGGAAGATTGGTTGGTGTCATTGATGTCAACCATAGTCATTGGTTGTAGTCATTGATGTCAACCCTATCCATTAGCTTTTGGACCCCACAATTGATCGAAGTAGATAGAAATTAAGGAAATTACACATGCAGATACAACACCCATGTATGCATAGTATACATCATGCCACTTCTAGTGGTATGTGGCACATCACGTGGATCCTCACGATTGATGATAAATGAATTTTTGAAGATTACAATGTGAATTGAAGTGGAAACTACATGTCGGCCCTAATGTTAAAAGGAAGTGACATAAAGGGTATAAATACATCTCATTATACATTCATTTTTTAACACACACAAGTTTATTAATGAACAAGGAGATATAAGACAAATTTATGAGGAAATATCAAGTAAAGAAGGACGAATTTCAAGGGAGGGTGAAGTCTTTTGGTGATGTGTTCTAAGGTATGTTATTTACAGGTCATCTTACCATTTTTTTCTATAACTTTGTTTCTAGAATGATTCAGATGGTAAAATTAGGATGATATTGAGAAGACATATCTAGGCACCTGTTGTAAACATTTCATCTCTTTATTCACTTTAATTTTGGAGATACACTCTGTGGAAGATAGGGTTTTTGACTAGTCCTGAAGCTATTCATAAACATGTGTTCTGGGTAAAACAATCGGAACGTATTCATAGAGAATCCAAATGAAGTGAGACCAATTGCATTGGAAACAGAACGAGCTTTAGTTTCCATTGTACGAATTTTAGAATCTTATGTTAAATATTGAGCATGAGTCATGTTGTACAAGTTCGCTCTCCTAAATAAACCAAAATTGAATAAGGTATACCATTTTCTCTATAACTCCTTTTCTGGGAGGATTAAAGGAGTGAAAATTGGAGGAGATTTAGAGAATATGTTGAGTAATATTACATATAGGATCAAAGTATTCCAAGAAGTGAATAATTGTAGAACTTGAAGAAGTCTCAGGAAGCATTATCAGGTTCTATGTAATGGTTGGTTGATGGTGATAATTTAATGTAAATTTTTATTATCTCTCATATATTCTTGGGTGGAAGGAAGGGGCAAGAATGGAGATGTCAAATCTCTCTTTATATTGGAGGATTGTATGTTCCTCTTGGAGGTTTATCCCTCCAGCTGTATTTGGAAGCTGTAGCTACCTTTAAAATTCATTACTTCCTTTGAACAATAATACATGATTACTTCTTATATACTATGCATGGTGTAAAATTTGGTGTATCTCTTATACTATTCTTCATTGTTCATTGGATAGTATTCATTAATGATTGGATATAAATTGAATGCATGATCTGATTGAAGTACAAGTTCAAAAATACTAATTTCTCTAAATACCAATTCGCCTCCCTCTCAGTATTTTCAACAAATATCATAGTAGCATATTTGGTCAGCAAGCTTGGATTGGAGGTTCACAATCATCCTAACCCCTATCCATTGGGTTGGGTAAACAAGGATGCAGAGATAAAGGTAATGAAATAGTGTAAGATTAAATTTTCTATAAGTGTCGATTTTATTGATGAGGTGGAATTGGATGTATCACCCCTTGGTGTATATGGAGTGGTGTTTGGAATCCCTTACATGTATATGAGGATGCAATATTCATGCAAAGAGCCAAATAGTATCAACTGATCAAGTATACGAAGGCCTATATCATGAACACACATAAAAGTAATTCCAATATCTCATTGGTAAGTGCCAACAAAGCCAAGAAGTTGATTAGTTCTAGTAGGAAATATGTTTTGTTGTTCCTAAGAGAAAATTTGTCTGATGACGAGTCAATGAGAGTGAATACATCCCTGGAAGGGTGTACTAAATGGAAAAAACATTAGTTGGAGGAGTTTCTATAGGAATAAATAGGAGTTTTCCTGGCTCCTAAAGGGATGCCACCCAAGAGGGATATGGATCATGAAATACAGTTATTTCCAGACTCTCCTTTGCCGAATATTGGGTTGTATAGACAGTTCGTTCTAGAAGTGAATGAACAGAAGAACCAATTATAATAATTGTTGGATTAGGGTGTAATTTGTCCAAGTACCTCACATTGTGGGTCACCCATAATAATTGTTCCCAAGAAGGATGGGACTTGGATAATGTGTATTTATTACATGACATTAAATAAGATTACATTAAATAATTGGTACCCTCTCCCAAGGATAAATGATTTGTTGGAATAGTTTCAACATGCCAAGTACTTCACTAACATGGATTTGAAATTAAGATATGACTAGGTATGAGTCAGAGAAGAATATACCTGGAAGACCAACTTCAAGAAAAGGCAAGGTTTGTATGAGTGGTTGCTTATCCCAATCAATTTATGCAATGCACCAAATACATTTATGAGACTAATGAATGATGTTTTATGCACTTATCTAGAATCATTTATTATTGTTTATTTTGATGATATATTGGCTTATAGATCTACCTGGTTGGAGCACATATCACATCTTATGCAAGTGTTTGAGACTCTAAAAAAGCACAAGCTACATGCCAATATCAAGAAATGTGAGTTTTCTCAACAATGTTTGGTGTATTTGGGGTATGTGATCAGTTGAGGGGAGATCAAGATAGATCCTACAAATATGGAGGCCATCATTAAATGGATAGTTCCTACAAATGTCACTAAAGTTAGGAGATTTGTTGGGGAAGAAAAAAACTTGTGAAAGTTCATAGCTCCATTTTTAGTGGTAGTTGCACCACTCTGCACCATAACAACTAATGGTAATAATTTCCAATGGGGGAAGAATCAACTGAAGGCTGTTGATGAGATAAAAATAAAGATCAGTGAAGAACCAATGCTCACACTACCAAACTTGCAGAATCCATTCAAATTGGAGACAGATGCATGCAAGTTTGACATGGAAACAATATTGATGCAGGGAGGAAGGATCATCTACTATCATTCTAAAGTATTTCACAGGGTGGTTCTCAACTATCCTACCTACGAAAAACATCTCTATGCCTTTGTACAAGATGTCAATAAGTGGAAGCATTATTTTATGAGAAAGGAGACCATCATCCACACAGATCACCAAACACTACAGTATTTCCAGGCCCAAAGTAAGCTACAACAAACCAGACATTACAAGTGGATGAGTTTTTTATAGCAATTTCATCCAGTCATGAAGTGTAAGAAGGAAAACACAAATAAGTTTGCATACAAGAATTCATGGCCACCCACATCTAAGATTATAACTTTAGTAACTTTGATGCACATGGACCATTTTACCGATGATGCATACAAACAGGCACACATAGAAGATGAGGACTTCAAGAAGGTGTTTCAATAGATACATGGACAAGTTCAAATAGAATAAGGTGACAACAAGGATCACTATCATTTCTAGAATCGTTTAATCTACAATCTTGAAAAGATATGTATCCCTAAAGATGAATGACTAGAGATTATCAAAGAGGCTCATACCTCCAAGGTTGTAAGAAATTTTGGTGTTGGGAAGACAATTTACAATTTAAAAAGGTATGTGTACTGGCCCAAAATGCAATAAGATGTAGTGTGCTATATTAGAGGGTGTGTAGTTTGTTGTACCAACAAGCCTAGTAACATGAAGCAAGGTCCATACCATCCTTCATCTATACCTACTCGACCTTGGGAAAGAATTTCCATGGACTTTGTGGGATTTTTACCAACGACATAGAAAGGACATGACTATTTATTTGTGGTAGTTGATAGGTTCAAAAAAATGTGCATTCTCATGCCTTTTAAAAATGCCATCAAGGTAAAGGAAGAAACAAAATCGTTCTTTGAATAGGTCTGGGTGTACTTTGGGATACCAAGGAACATCATCTCAGATAAGGATACCCGATTTCTTAGTGCATTTTGGACTACACCGTGAGAGAAGATGAACACTAAGCTGAAGAGGTATACAACATTCCATCCACATACATATGGGAATATGGAAGTAATCAACGGGACTTTGGTTCAACTTTTGAGGGGTTACAGTCAAAAGTATCCAAAGACTTGGGATAAAAATATGATCTATATACAACACTCTTATAATAGAGCAATCGACACTACTACAGGTAATTCACCTTTTGAAACTTACTTTGGGTGTTTTCCACCTTCACCATTAGATGTTATATATGGAAAACAAGGAGGAGTGAGGGAGGAACTCACAGGAGATGCAATAAAATAAATTTTTTTTTTAGAAGATCAAACAGATCCATTCCCAAGTACAAGAGACATTAAATAAGTCACATGAAAAGTATAAGGCTAGACATGACTAGGAAAGACTAGGAATAACATTTAGAGTGGGAGAGAGAGTATGGTTACAAATGAATAAGGAAAGACTATAGGGTCTTGGTAAAGATATTAAGGCTCTTTGGTATGGTCCTTTTAAGGTATTGGAAAAGGTGGGAGATAATCAATATAGACTCAATTTATCCCCATACATGCATATTTTCTTAGTAGTGAATGTGGAGAATCTCAAACTCTAGGAGCCTTCCATGTTGGTTCAAGAGGAGGATCAATTCCTACCTTCCATAGAAGACTTAGCACCATATGCTCAAGCAAAGATAGTAGAGGACATAGTTTTATAGAATCAGTCCAGAACTACAAGATAGGGGCAACATGACATTTGGCATATTGGGTTGAAACAACAAATTCCAGGTAAAGAAAAGTGGTACTCCAGGGAGAAGGTAGAGGAAAAATTTCCTCACGTCATTCAGTAAATATTTTGGGCACCAAAATCCTCCGTAAATGTGGATTTATGATCCAGATTGGATCACTATATTATTTTTCATCTATATTGATGTTTTCATAGTGGAAAAAATGGAGGAATCAAGTTGCAGGGTGATTTTAGTGGCAGTTTGCAGTTTGGAAAATTTGGGTTTGAAACCTTCTCGAGTCATTTTGAGGACTTAAACAACGTTTTTTTGGGTTTTGGTGTCTAAAACTTTGGCACACCCCTTGATAGTTTTATACACTATGCTACATCTCCAATGGTTCAAAATGTGCATCAATCAAAGTTGGTATGGAAAATATATGCCTCCCGCAAGTTGACCTATTTTGTTGAACACCATGGTATGAGAGAATGCGACCTCAACCCACATTACTCATGCATATGTGACTAGCCACATATGTAATTAAAAGAAAATTATAGAATGTATAAAACCCTATCAAAATTAAGGTTTGAGGAAGTAAAGTACCTACCCCTAGATGGCTATCAGGCTATGTTAAAACCTAGGCCAGTAGGAGGAGAAGGGGTTCCATTCTTTTGCATTGTATCTTTTTCCATGGCTGAGAAAAACCTATCAGAGTGGTGTTATATGAGAATAAAGAAGGAGGAGATATTCCATAGTAGCCATATAGGCCACATGTCAAAAGAAACTCCCCAAAGAGTGTCTCTTTCTTTGTACTTGCATCATTTGTAAACCAGAGAAAAAAAAAGTAGAGTAGCCTCACCTTCTAGCTGGGTTTTCTCTCGTATTGAGTTTCACGGGTCATATATTGTGTTTATTTATGGATGGTGTGTGATGCAGGAGCATCTTTCCTCCAAAATATAGTTCATTTGACAAGACCTAGGGGTTCTCGTTTTTACTAAAGGACTTGGTTCCCTAAAGTGTGTATTGTTGTATTTTCCTATGTTTTATTGGTTTCTAGAAGAAATACATAGGATAGGATTTATTAATGAGAGTGAGGATTAAATTTATAAATGTTCTCAATTGTGTGAAGAACATGAGAGAGAGATCTCAAGAGTTGACTGAATTAGAGAGATCTTAGGAACATAACATATCTCATGAGGATTTTATAGATCCTAGAGATAGGGATTGAGTGAGTAGATTATGGATCTGAAACATAATTGGTTTCAATATCCTTTTGTATATACATTGTAAGCCTAAGGGTATTAGGTGGTGGCCATGTAGTGAGAAAAAAGGCCAATTGAATGGGAAATTAGGCCAGGAATATATTTGGCCATTCAACAAGGAGATCAGGCCAGATAATGAGAGGAAGGTTACTGGATGTAAATTAGCTCAAGAAGGCCTATAAAAGCCTTATGTAAATATTATGTATAGTATGGAAATTTGAGTAATAGGAAATCATTTTATTAGAGTGTTAAAGGGAATGAATATATCAATTCTCTATTCATAATTGGAAATGAGATAATATTTGTAATTTATGCTAAGACCCGGGTGATTCATGTTTCTCCATATCCTTATGAGGAGGTGTTGGAATTTAATTTTGTATTCCAGGTTTATGATCAATACTGCGGGTTAAAAGATCAAAGGGGAAGAGTGCATTGAAAAGAACTCTGATCCAGGAAGTTGATTTCATCATAACTAGAGTACAAACCCTATTGAATGATCATCAGTCATTGTAAGGATCGATGATCCTCACATACATAATTGCAAGTGTGAGAAAGTAGTGATCCATCATAGAATTGAAGTATAGGTGCATCAGATCCTTATCTCGAGCAACAAGAAATGTTAAAACCAGAGGTAA
The DNA here is from genome assembly GCA_032191745.1 of Picea mariana. Lineage (NCBI taxonomy): Eukaryota > Viridiplantae > Streptophyta > Pinopsida > Pinales > Pinaceae > Picea > Picea mariana. The sequence goes on from JASDQU010306181.1 coordinate 42,625, forward strand.
GGAACAAGGAGAAATGATGAAACTTCCATCTAAAGAAATCATGTTCATTTGATGTATAACTGCTAGAGTAGTCATCCATCTATGGAAGAACAAGTTTATACCATTTGATCAAAAGTTGAAAGCATGAGGATCGTCAAATAATGTTCTGAATGAAGTGAATGATGGAGATCAATTTCACATAGGGGAACTGCATGAAGGTTAAATCCCAAGTGACTTTGTGAAAAGGTGAAAACTAGTGGTTTCAAAAATCCACGCATTGAAGCAGTGTAAATTCGTGTTTTCAATAGTACGTTTAAAAACCACCTTTAGATATTTTTGAAAGCATAACCCCAAGGTCATAACTTTAAGTCATATGGTGGAAAAGCAGTCATAGTTGGAGGATTAACGCCAAAGGATAACTAAGCACCTTTTTTATTGTTTGCAGGTTATGGGATTTGGTCGTATGAAGAAATTGGCTATGAAATTAAGCGTCTACTTGAAAATGTGGATACAATAGTGCACCAGAGAGATGTTGAGAGATGGATTCAATATATTGGATATTAGAGGGAATAATGAACCCAAGATATAGGAAAATGAATTGATCCTTGACAGTGATCAATTAAGTGTATCCTTTTTGGATATAAATGATTAAGAGAAGAGAGTTGATCCTTGGACAATCCCCTTGAGGACTTATAGAGTAGCCATGTGTTCAAAGAAGTTTCCTAACTTTGGATGAATGAGGGGATATGCATGGTAGAGTCTATCTCTTTTCATCAAGTGGTATAATATCATGCAGTGGTCTTTGAAATTGGAAAAGTTGTTGGTGTAGAATCAGAGATGAAGTTGCAATAGGATATTGCAAGTAAAGGATTGAAGAGCATGTACAAAGGGGTGCATGAAAATGGAAAAGATATTATACAGAGGAGTTCAAATTTGGTTAAATATGAAAGAACATGAAAGATGAAATGATTCATGGGAATGAATCAAAAGGAGACAAGATCACGAAGATATTGTTTGATGTTTTTATGTTAACTCTGGTTTTGAGAATTTGTGTTTGTAGGTTGAAGCAAAAAATAAATATTGGATAGCAGTTATGGAAGTTAAGAGAAGCTACATCAGAGAATCTGTTGTGTTCTTATTGAGGAAGATAATTTTATATCTTGGAGGAGAGTTGTGGAAAAGAACCTTGAATAATTCCAACTGAAGGTTGGAACAACAAAGGAAAAGAGGGATGTTCTCAGAGAAAGAGAAGTGGAAATTGTAGAAACCAAGAGGAGAAGAGTTTTCTCAAGAGGTTCTAGGAGAAAGAATCAAGTATACCAAAAGGTCAAGCTCAAGGATAATATCTTGATGAGGTATGGAAAGGAATGTATGGATACTTTCTAAGAGGGTGTTGATTCAATTCCACAAGTGGACAAAGTAAATTTCATAGGGAGATGAAGATAATTACTACTGATGGTCATTGCAAAGGTTCAGAAAGAAGACAAAACAAAGGGAAGAAATATGGAAAAACATATGACATGAGAAGGATGATGATTCAAGAAGAGCATAACAGAGAAATGAATAATCTAAAGGAGAGGCTCAAAGTCATACATATGCCTCTATAGAGGAAGATTGTAGAGAACCAAATATGAAGATGGAGAGTGAAGAAGGCAAAGTGGCCAGTAATGTAGTTATTTGAAGAGAATCTTAGGGAACGCTTGATATACTTAAAGCATAGGATGAATGATTGCGTAGAGAAGGAACAATTCAAAGAATCTGAGTTCATATTGAGGCCATTAACTGAAGGAAAATTTCACTATTGTGAATGGGAATATGGACACATCCTTGGAGAGGATGATGCTGGGAGGAGACCTATTGAGAGTCTCACATACTGCTTGAAGAGTGAAGATGAGAGAATTTCAGGAAGTCTCATGAAATCTTTGGAGAGTTCAAGTTAGCGAGTGGATATGTTGACAGGGAAATCAAAGGAGGATAGAGAGCCTAATACTGACAATTTGTGTATGATTGTAGGTTTTGAATGTGATGGAAAGATATCAGAAGTTTTCATGAATAATAAGGAAGAAAAAGAAATGTATCAAAACATTGATAGAAGACAAGTTCAAAACTCCATTCTAATAGAGGATGAGGCTAGAAAGTCTCATGAAGAAAACCAAGGGGGATTCCATACACATTTTTTCAAAGAAATTATTTGAATATAGTGGCAAGAAATTGTTATCACATAAACCAAGGAAGAGATGACTCGGGAAGATAGACAAGGAAGGATACATACACATTTTTCCAATGGAATTGTTGACCTGCAATTATAAGGACTTGTTTTTGCAGAGAGAAAGGAAGAATTGGCTCATGGAGATAGCCAAAAGAAATTTGAAGAGAATCATTAAGATGAAATTCTTACCAACCGGTATGAAGGAATTCAGTTGCTGGAAATATTATTGAGGAAACTTGAGCCACAAGGAGAAGAAAGTACATCCAAAAATCAGACATATTCACAAGTATCTAATGAGGGAGAAGTGCATTTTAGTTTTCAAATTAAAATGGAAGATACATGAATAGAATAAAGTGATGAACAAGAAATAATGATCAAAGAAATAGAATATGAACTATTTCTTGAAAATAAGCCTCCCAGTAGTGTATTTTTTGGAGGAATGGATGACTACAAAAGTAAGTGATGAAGACTACAGAGAAATTGTAGACCTGACTCAAAATGGTTTTGAGGATCATATTAAAGTGTCAATGAGGAAGGACATCAATGAAGAGGGAAGTAAGAATCCTGAAGATGTAATCGAAGGGAAAATGTAGCATCCAGTGGACAACAATAGTAAAGTTCAGTAGAGTGAACAAAAACAAGTTTTCAGCAAGTAGATGTACCAGCTAGAGGATAGAATAGACATAGAGATTGAATAAATAAGGATATTTATTGTGAATATGTATCATAGAAGACATGCAGAAGAAACATAGATTTACATTAGCAGAGTAAGTGGGAAATTGCATACAACAACAATGTAGCAAGACAACAAGGCAAGCAAGTTGCAGGATCAAGTTTTGGATCCAAGAGGACTTCAATAGTGGGAACACATGATCAGGAGCATGAACATTTTTTTTCTTGGGGATTCTGATGTAGGAGCATCCTACCTCCAAAATATAGTTCATTTGAAAAGACTTAGGCGGTCCCTTTTTTACTAAGGGAGTTGGTTCCCTAAAGTGTGCATTTTTTTATTTTCCTTTGTTTTACTGGTTTCTAGAAGAAATACATAGGATAGGATTTATTAATGAGAGTTAGGATTGAATTTCTAAATGTTCTTGAATGTGTGAAGAACGTGAGAGAGAGATCTAGAGAGTTGACTTAATTAGAGAGATCTTAGGAATAGAACAAACCTCATGAGGATTATATGGACCCTAGAGATAGGTATTGAGTGAGTGGATTGTGGATCTAAAACAAAATTGGTTTTAGTTTCCTTTTGTATATACGTTGTAAGACTAAGGATATTAGGTAGTGGCCATGTAGTGAGAAAACAGGCCAATTGAATGGCAAATAGGCCAGCAAGAGATTTGGCCATTCAACGAGGAGATCAAGATAGATAATGAGAAGAAGGTTACTTCATGTAAATTAGCCTAAGAAGCCATAAAAAATCCTTATGTAAATATTATGTACCATATGAACATTTGAGTAATAGGAAATCATTCTATTCGAAAGAGAATGAATATATCAATTCTTTGTTCAGAATTGGAAATGAGATAATCTCTGTAATTTATGCTAAGACTCGAGGGATTCATGTCGCTCCATAGGGGATTCATGTCACTCCATATCCTTGTGACGAGGTGTTGGAATTTAACTGTGTATTGCAGGTTTATGATCAATACTGCATGTTAAAAGATAGACGGGGAAGATTCCATTCGAAAGAACTCTAATTCAGGAGGAAGTTGATTTCATTGTAACTAGAGTAGAAACCTTATTGAGTGGTCATCAATCACTATAAGGATATATGATCCTCACATATGTAATTGCAGGTGTGAGAAAGTAGTGATGCATCATGGAATTAAAGTATACGTGCATCAGATCCTTATCTTGAGCAACAAGAACTGTTAAAATGAGAGGTAAGGAACATGGAGAAATAATGAAACTATCAACTAAAGAAATTGTGGTCATTTGATGTTTAGAATTGCTACAATAGCCATCGATCTATGGGAGAACAAGTTTAGACCATTGGATCAAAATTTGAAAGCATGAGGATCATCAAATTGTTTTCTAAATGAAGCGAACGACGAAGATCAAATTCACATAAGGGAATTCCATGAAGGTTAACTCCTAAGTGAATTTGTGAAAAGGTGAAAACTGGTGGTTTCAAAAAGCCACGCATTAAATCAGTGTAAATTAATGTTTTCAAGAGGTTTAAAACCCACCTTTAGATATTTGCAAAAGCATAAGCTGGAGCTCATAACCTTAAGTCATATGGTGGAAAAGCGCTCGTAGTTGGAGGATTAGTTCCAAAGGATAAGTAAGTGCCTTTGTGATTGTTTGTAGGTTATGGGATTTGGTCATATCAATAAATAAGCCACAAAATTAAGTGTCTACTTGATAATGTGGATAAAATAGTGCACCCACGAGCTGTTGAGAGTTGGATTCAATCTATTAGATCTCATAGGGAATAATGAACCTGAGAGATCGAAAAATGAATCGATCCTTGACAATGATCGATTAAGTGTATCCATTTTGGATATAAATGATTAAGATAAGAGACTTGATACTTGGATAGTCCCCTTCAGGAGTTATAGAGTAACCCTGTGTTCACAAAAGTTTCCTAACTCTGGGTGAATGAGGGGAGATGCCACGTAGATGTTGTCTCTTTTTATAAGTCTGTGTATTTAATTATGTTCTCTATTTTTTGCATTACAACTATTTCATGTTTTTTTAAAAGAAGAAAACCAGTAATAAAGAGTTCGATATCTAAAGGAAAAATAACTTTAATAATCAAGATTTCAATTATTTATCAAATCGATTGTGATGAATTGTTCGATTAGAATATCACAACAATTTACAGATAATGTTTTGTACAAAGTTTTATATACAAACACATCCATAAACTTTAGTGAATAATTTGTAGTTCAAATTTATTACAGATTCAAAGTAGAAAGTGTGAAATATTCCATAAAAGGTCAAAAATTGTCATTTATGGATTAAAAAAAGGTTGGTTGGTATTTGAGAAATCCAAATCTCTTAGAAATATTACATTAGAAATATCAAAACAAATCAGTCACAATCTATCAAAATGTATTTTCATATAGCGTACGGCGCATAAATGTTTATGGGAGGATTATTATACTTCTTCTTAAACCAGTATAATCCATATTTATCTTAGTACAAAACATTGACAAAAAAAGAAACCGACTCTATCACTGAAATCATATGGAAAAAACTCTTCCCCTTCTTTTGATCGCTCAAAATTATGTCTGTGCACTAGTGCCTCTATGTCACCCTTTGATTGGGACTTTAACGAATAGATTTCATCCCTCATAGATAGATCCAATCCAGATGAAATTTATGAAATAGAAAAATTGAATATATCAACTCCTAGAGCAGGGATATTGATATGGCTTTCCAGTTACCAAAGATTTTTTGGTTGATTAAAAATTATTCACAATCTTCCATAATTTGAGTGGTTGAGATAAGAATTTGTCGGTCGATTAGTAAGCCATTTGTTAACAATTTGTAAATCATCATCCAACCACCGAAACACTTTGCTATCACAGGTTTTTGAATTTTATTTTTGTTTTTTTATTTTGATACTAGAACACTTTTTTATCACAATTCATTTTATTTTATTTTTTATTTTGATTTATGGACGATAAAATTCTAATTTATATATGGGTGCATCAAGCGTGAGAATAATTTGAAACCCTAGAGCTCATACCACAATAATTTATTCTTTAATCCTAATATTAATGACAAACAATGAGGTGAAAGCTTATGCACTCTCTGAAAGGCGTCATACTGGCCTAGTCGAATGGGTTTCAGAAGTTAACAATCTATGGTGATTCCATGATGGTAATCAAGGCGATTGTCCATAATAATATTGTAGGGGGTGACATTTACTCTACCATAATTTTAAGGACCCTATCTCTCCTAAAAAACATGGAATATTACTCCCTTTTTCATAAAAAAAGAGAACTACAGCCGGATGTTAATCAAAAGGAAAAAGAGGAGACTAGTCTAAGGAAAGGTGAAATCAAGGTTAATGAAACTATTAGGATTATACCCATCCCTTAAATTATCATGAAGTGGGTTTTTATGTTAGTTGAATGTCGATGATTTGGTGGATTAAATGACCCAGGCCTCACACATTTCAAAGGACATTGTATTGAGTTCGAAATTCACTCCATCTCCGATGGGTTCTCTCTTCCAGACTTCGACATAATGGGTTTGCTAATTCACTCCAAGCATTTTCTTGAGGAATAATGCTCTATCCAACTTCATATCAGTGGTCATTTCCTCCTGCTCCTGGGCAATTTCATGACATCCAAGTTCAAAAATCTCCTTTTTCACAGGTTTTTATCTCCAATTTCATCATTTATTGAATCAATTTAGATCATTTTCTCTTGATTTTAAGGATATAATTTCTATTAGACTTCTTGGGGTTTGTTTTCCTTACTTGTCTATTGAGCAGAAATTGGTTATTTTCCATAATGATTTTATAATTCCCGGGCCTCCCCTTAAATTTCCCTTTTGCGAGTTTCTTGGTATTTATCTGGGTTGTATTCCCCTTCTTCACTGGTCTCGCATTGAGATAAATTCATCTTGGTTCTCAGTTTTATTGGCCCTCATCTGTCATTTCGAAAATTGGGAATTTCCACCCCCTTTGGTTATTGGGTCCTTTCTTGAGCCACGAGAGTGTGACCCGACTTCATAAGTTCCTTATGGTATCAATATTTCTTTGCAGTCCTTGGGGTTAGCATGGAAAGCTTCCTTTGGTTTGTAATTTCTTCAATGTGGAGGTGCTTTGAAGGATAAAAATATCCTAGTTCATAAGGCTCCTTTTGGGCTCCTTCCTTCAAAGTGGTGGCATTACTTCTAGTTTCTATGGGATATTAACTTCAAAAACTTGAGTTAGTTTACATTCTATAGTTGAGGGATTTTCTTTCTCATCATGGATCCATATTGGAGTGACATTAAGTGCATCTTGTACAGGCATGAAGACATGGATGAAGGTAGAAGATTGAATTTCAACCAGGTTATTCGAAAGGTAAGTGAAATTGAACAATTAATTATGACCCTTTTGCAACTATTTAAAACCTTGAAACATGAAGGATGGAGAACTAACATCCTAGAGAATATCATAGTAACACTCCTACAACACGTGGAAACCTTGGAGAAATAATGTTAGCAACTTAGAGCCATAACAATGCCCCAACAATCCAGCTCATGTTCAAGGATTTAGCTTGCAATAGAACCTTAGTCACAGAATCCTGAAGAGACACGGGGATATCAAAAAAGGGTACCAATGGAAATTGAAGAAAATGAACCCACCCATGATGAACTCTAGGAGATACCCGACAATGAAACCGTTGTTTAAATTATTTTATTTTAAATACATCTCTTTACTTGATCAATTTGTCAAAATATATAGTAATATGTCTACTCGAATGTATAAAAAAGTATCTAGTATTTTTTAGAACAATAGCAAATGACTCCAACATATTTGAGTCAATTTTTTATATCTATTTTGAATGCTATTTTACCTTAATATGAAAAATATCTTCAATTTCTTTTACCTTAATATGCAAAATATCTTTAGTTTCTTTTAAGAAAAACAACATTCCAATCTATTTCCATCACACAATTGGCACATCTCTCTACTCTAATTTAAGAACATGACTCTTCATCTTACACCCCTAATTACATCAAAAAATGTAATTAA
>JASDQU010306182.1:29105-46603 GCA_032191745.1 Picea mariana
AAGCCATGCCTACCGTGAAATCCGATGGGAAGACTGCAGCTTTTTTCGTATTCAACCAAATTATTGCCTGGTTTGGTATCCCGAGTGAGATTGTCACTGATCATGGCATTCATTTTAAAAATGAAATGATGGTAGAACTAGCATCTAAGCTGGGGTTTAAACATGACCACTCATCTCCTTATTACCCCCAAGAAAATGGAAAAGTAGAGGCCGTCAATAAGTCTCTCAAGACCATCTTGTAAAAAACTGTCAGTTGGAGCAATTCCAACTGACACATCATGTAATATCTCACACTTCGGGCATACCGAACCTTGGTTAAGACTGCCACCGATTTTTCTCCTTTTCTGTTAGTACACAGTGTGGACTCGATACTTCCCATTGAATATGAAATCCCTTCTCTCAAATTGGTAGTTGAGCTCCTACCTGACACTTCGGATTTAGAGCGACGCCTTGTACACCTAGAGAGTCTTGACGAGCAGTGTCGGGACACCTTTACGACTATCGAGTAAAACAAGAAACGTGTCAAGGTTCAGTACGATAAGTCTGTCTGTCCCCAGTTATATGCTGAGGGTGACTTGGTCCTCTTGTATGACCAAGCCAAAGAACCGCTAGGGGTAGGAAAGTTTAAACCCATGTGGCACGGTCCTTATATCGTGCGACATGTTCTAGAAAAAGGAGCCTACGAGTTGGAAGATTATGAGGGGAATAAATTGGTTGAGCCCATAAATGGGCTCTACTTAAAAAGGTATTACACTTGAGCCCTGAGCTTGGGTGAAACCCTTTGTATACTAATGTATATTTAGTGCATATACACCTTTTCCCCTTTTTTGTCTTTGGCTTGCTTATCGAGTTTTCCCTTTTTTTGGTAGATGTCAATGGAGTCTTTGGTCTACGTAGGATTCGCAGACGGAGCCAGTCATCATACACAAAACTTAGCTTCCACTGTTTGGGTGATTTACTCGCTCGAGGGTCTACTGGTGTCTTAAAGTGGAATATGCCTAGGGCCATCCACGAATAATGTGGTCGAATACAACGTCATCATAGAATTATTGCACGATTCTATCTCACATGGTATACTCTCTATAGAGGTGTGTCTGGATTCTCAGTTAGTCATATGTCAGTTGAACGGTCATTATCGTGTGTGTGATCCGACGTTACTCCGTCGATTCCTACAGGTACATCTTTTAGAACGACAATTTGATTTTATTACATACTTTCACATTCCTAGAAGTTCTAATCATGTATCTGATGCCTATGCTAATTATGTTTTGAATTGGCATTTTTCACATTAATAAAGAAAAGAAAACCATTAAATCAATGTACACATTGTAAGATATAAGTACAGCCGAAGATCCCTCTTTATATATTTCCAAAAAATATGGTCTTTTATATTACAAAATTGGGGCTAAAACCCTCAAAAATACATTTACAGCCAATATACATGTCCCATGACATCTACGCCTGTGGCGCCAGATGAGTCTCGTGATACCAAACCACGGCATTGGCGAGATACCGGAAGATTCATACCCATGATCTAGGTACACCGACAACCTGTCTCCGCATGGCTTCAAGTAGATCCTCCACCTGAACCATAGAAATCCTCTGTGTCAAACGCGATAGGTTGCCTTGCATGTTTTGAAGGACTCTCTCCACCTCTCCCCCCACTACCTCATCTCCCTGGTGCCTTCGCCTATGTCGTAGGAATCCCTCTAGCCGTTGTGGACCCACATTTGCAACCACACAAGTATCGAGTTAATATTTAAAAACACCATCCAAAAAATATATTTGTTCTTTTAAATACAAAAATACAAAAAATGAAATATTTAAAAAATATTGTTTACCTATGGTGCTGTAGGCGGCTCCTAGTGGAAGAGGCATATCAAGATCACCTCTAAAATCAATTCCCACATAGGGATAGTCATCCAGAGCTATGATTTGTCTCCTCCACCAGAAGAAAAAATCATATTTATAGGGTGTCGCCACCCTACCTCCCCCCGGTTGTCTCATGACCTTGATCCATCGCACCATAGCTGGATCACGTGACCCTCTAGGAATGATCTCCACTCTAGGTCCTAGGCTTGGGATCTACTTGAAAAAGAAGCTACAAAGGATAGAGGAAAACCTGAAGTTTCACTTTGCCTCTGCTTGCACTCTGTCAGTTGACCTTTCATATTGGTCAGCAGTGAGGTAGACCATTCATACACGGTAGGTCTCACACACTCCAGTGTGTAAAACATAAGCAGTCTTGATGCTTGATGCAACGAGGTCCACCCTATGATCCTAGTAAGAAAGAGCACAATAATCTTCAAGATAAGGTTACCTATAGCCTGGATAGGGATTTGACTTCCCACCATGGGAGTCCCTGCAACACAGTGAGCCTCGAAGTATTCTTCAATCTTCATCCCACTCCCGGCCCTGTGTGAATTGAGGTCCATGACCTCTCCTCAGCGTGAAAGTCCTATCAAGAAGTAGATGTCCTCTACTTCAATCCTTAATGGTTTTCCATCAAGGATAAAGCTCTCGCTATCTAGATCCCAATAGCCCACCAGCATTTCCAATAACCTCACTTGGGCCCTCATTCCTTTGAGAGCCCAAAACTTGTATATACCACATCTTTTTAATGTCGCTAGAGCCACTAGATCCTGATCCACTGCTACATCTACCTCCTCATGCTCTCTCTCCCTCCACTCCAACACCATCCTGAAAAAACCAAATCAATTTTTGAGTTAGAAGCTTATTTTTTTCCATTTTGCACAAGTATATGTGGGTTATCCAAGAACAGTCGCGGGTAGGGCCTGATATATGCTCCTTGTACTTCACACAGGGGCGTATATCTGGTCGTATACGGAACATATTAGTAGAAACCCGTGTATACCGAAAAACTCAATTTTTGCCCTTAAAAACTAAAAAAATGGAGCCTAATTCAAAATTGTAAACCATTGAATTTGAAGAGGATGGGATGAAGAGTTACCTGGTCCAGATAGTTTGCGATTCTGTTGCCTATTTCTCCCGCAATCGTTGTTTGAATTCTGGAGGTATGTTAGTCCAAATTGCACTATTTTGGGTGAAAATGAAAATGACATAGTAAATTTTGATTTTATTACTATTTATAAAACATTTTTACCCTTTTGATATAGTTTTATGCTATTATTTTGTCTAATGGACTAATTCAAAAATGGTTTTAAGCTGGTTTTTGTAGTTTCAACTCAATTTGCTTACAGATTTCAATGTCATGGTTGGTCGTTCGTCTCCTTGGGCATGTATATTCATAACCTAGCATATAGGATAGGTATTCACTACATCGTGTAGTTTTGCATTATCCTTCAATTACCATTTTTTACACCTTGGGTATGAACCCATTTATTGCGACGCATTAACCTCCATCTGCTATCATAGCATCGTTAATAAATGGTAGAGACTTACCAAACATGGGTACTCTAGTTAGAACCTCTTTGTCATTTGGTGCCCATGTCAAGATTTTTCCTTAGGACTGGGAGTCCATTAGAATTTGATACACGACTTTACAATGAGCCTCATTTCTCATTCATGCACACACGGCCTTATTACCCATAGACTCCCAAAAAATGAGTCTTAGTTAAGATCTTTTCCGACTCGTTATTTAAAATTGAAACGATCGTCGAGTGATTTGTCCCTTTCACACTTGTTAAAATTGGATTTGAAAGATCATGAGTCTTAGTTAAGACATTTTCCGACTCGCTATCAAAAATGGAAAAGACCGTCGAGTGAACTTGTCTTTTTCACACTCGTAAATTGGATTTGAAAAGATGTCTATTTGGCACAAGTTTACCTCTTTTTCACACCAAGTAGACTAAAAGATATAAAAAAGGACATTTTTTGGCGTTAAATTGTGATTGCATCTCATGCCCTTACTTGCAGTATTGAGCCTTTAGCCGGTTCTCACTTTGCATTATAAGCCATGGCCCAAGAAGTTTGCATCCTCAACCAAGCAGAGCCTTGTTTATATCCTTCGCAATTTGGCACCCTATACCCTGGAAGGAATAGCACCCCGAGTGTCCATCTCCTACATGCATTTCATTGCATTGAGCATAGGTACATTCCACTACTGGAACTAGTTTTTCTTACTTGTGACACTCGTTCCCTCCTCTGTATCATAGCATTCACTTGTTATGAAAAAAAAAAAGGATGGGTGGGAAGGGAGTACTATATTGTAATTGGCAGTAGTCGTGTCACCTTTGAACAGAGCACAAAGTTATTGAGTCCTTGCGTCATCATAATTTTGGGTTTAGCATGTCCTTAGGAAGTTGATCTCATTACAAAATTTTCTCTATCGACTGGTTAATCTTCTAGTCACTATAGAGAACATTATGGATGCCTCCTACATCTAGTTGTCACATCATTAAGTCTATGCTATTAGAGTCAACCGTATGTCCCATTCTCTTGTTCAAAGGAAGTATATCAACCTATTTCAGCTACTCCTCATAAATATTGACTTTGCATGTCGGCCATACCCTCAGTTTGTCTTAGAATCACATGATACTTTTGTCTTATGATGCACCCTGGCCCTACTTTCATCATTGGTAGGTCACCTTGAACCCAACAATCGACATTTCATCATGGGTCATTGACTGGGTGGTTTCCCTTGTGTTTGATGCAAGACATCTATTCACACTTTGGGATTCATGCAGTTTCTTGGATGCCATTAGCCTTATTGGTGGTTTCCTCACCTTTGTTAGCAGTTTTCATCATTGGCTGCTATTCAGAGGGTCTTTTTTGTGTACTTCTTGCATTTGGCACACACGAAAGATGCACGGGGTCATTGGTTCATGAACATGTTCTTCGTCCGATCTCCACCAAATCATGAAGTTCCTGCTTTGTTCCTCATGATGACTATTGAGAGATTCCTTAATGCTCTCCTTTCAGTAGGTCTCTTTCCATCGACTTCGGCTCATGTATTATGGATATGAGACCTAGAGTTTTATGAGTACCTTGAGGCTTGCAGTCATTAGTGGCAGGCTCTCTCGCCATTGACAGATGGGAATACATCAATGTCTTCTAATCAATGGATCTCTCAAGTGTTCAACACCAGCTCCTTTATTCACATTTGTAGAGATGTACTTGGTGCCTTGATACCTACTTTCATCATTGGTAGGATGTCTCGCGTTTGTTAACAATATGCCTCAATGACCGGTAATCAAACGGTGTCTCATCGTGTTCGACCTCAACTCATTTATTCACATGATGTAGACTTGCACCATTGGTGGATTGTATTGAAGACTTGAAGACATCACTTTGTGGACGTAGATTTCCTAAGTTGTTGCTTCCATTTCATTGGACCAGTACCTATTTTACTTCAACGATCATGGGAGATCAGATTGTACTCCATGGTATACAGATATCTTCAGATTGATTTGGAGATTGGTTTCACTGGGCCTTTCTCATGACTATGACAACTATTGGCATGTAACCGCATTTATACTTACCTACTCATGGCCATGAGCACTTGTTGGTATATTTTCCACATGGATATGCATTGTATTCTTGGCAACCATGTATGCAAAGTCAGTACATAATGTAATGAGCAATTGAGTTCATTCAGTTGGTTCTTTACCACTCCACTTCTGGGTTATTTATAATGTATTTCATCCATCACAGATGCTCCTCTAATCTCACACATTAGGGGGCATCTGTTATAGAAATATTTGCCTCACCATTGCTATCTTGCACAGAGAGCCTTTTTCCATTTCCCTATGCAGACTTATCAACCCCTTTTTGATAAATCCAGAGCCAAAAATATATATTTTTCCACATATACGCTCCCTAACTGCTTTGCAAGATGTGTATATGCTTGTTGCTCCACTACAGCTCACGTATATCAGGATTTGTGCCATAAAATACAAAATCAGGTCAATTTTCCATGTCATGACATAAGACCTCTGATCTTTGGCCTTCTATATACTGGAAATGTTCTGACCTGGCCCTTTAGTTGCATTCTGGAGGCTATAAGAGCACAATTTCGAGCTATGGAAAAAGAGGAGAAATAATTCAACTTTGAGAGCAAAGTTACTTTGGAGAAATTACTTCATATTGAGTCTGCATCCTTTTGTCCCTCAAGTCTAAACAGAGTGTTCAGCCCCCAAGCTCTTTCCTTATTGTCGAGAGGACCTCATTACCTCTTTGCTATGAGCTTGCCTTTGGTGGAGGATTTAAGTGGTGGAGACCCAGTTGGAAGGAGATTGGTTTCTTGGTTTCGAACCGTGGAGACATGGAAGTCTGTAATGTTGATACTTCTGTTGATCAATTATTAATAAAAATACTCCTTTCCCATCCTATCGATATCTTGCAAATATATGATTATTATCCATGGGCATGCTTGTAATTTTTATTAATGGATTGTGTTATCTGATGTGCTAACTCATTGTATATATTATCACTATATACTTGCATCGCTTGTTTGTTGAGAACTTCTTGCAGGTGCGAAGATTTGGGTCAAAGTGCTCAACGGTGGAACAACATCAAACGATTGGATCGAGGTAGGATTCTTCCTTGTATTGCACATTAGTTTATATAGCACATGTTGGTATTGAGTTGATTTCTGCAGTCATACCTGTCTATTGTGGTCTACCCTTGACCATAGAGAGTTTTTCCCTTGTAACAGGAGATCAACAATAAGATATGTTTTTCGACCTCTAATTGATGATGAAAATAAATTGGAGATGGAGAAATCCTTATAATCATCTTTGTTGTTGTTTTGTAATGAGACAACCAATAGACATGTTGCTGGAAACCAATTTAGGTTTGCACCATAATTTGCCAAAGGGAATTTCAAACATTTCCAGAAGTCTACTACATGAAAATTTATCCACAAATTTGTTGTCTAACTTATCCCAAAATAGAAATAAGACTGACTAGATCTTGAATGCCCGTCTCCAATGAGCACAAATAAAACAAGACATCCCATTCCTAAAATTGGTGTATCGATCCTCTATATGAGGATATTATTCTGTGGTAACGTTTTTCTTTCCAAATGCCAACACACTAGATCCTCATTAAAATGACAATCATCATCCAAAAGAAGAATAGTTTATGTCATGAGGTCTCTATTTCCACTGTTTTAAATTTGGAGATGAAGTTGGGCTTAGACACTTCCTTGTCTCACAAACCCAGAAGGTAAATTCAACACAAAAGAATCTACAAATCATCTCCAAACTTGTATATAAATACTAGTTAGCAATGGAATTAGCATGAGTCACCAAATTGAACTTACATGTTTTGTATGCTATACGTGCTCCAAACAAGGTGAAAATTGTCTTCAAAATGGTTCTCTTTCAAAAGGCTACCACTGATTAGAAACACCAAATCTATAGGCTTCCATATGATTCCTTAGTGCAAATAGGGTGAATATTGCATCCTCCATCTCTAATTAGTATATATCTTTCAGTGCAAATGAAGGCAAGTAGACAACAAGTAAAGTAGGCAAAGTAGTAGTTTCAAAAATCACTATGTAGTATGCACCGTAAACTGAATAGCATGCAATTCTTGTGTATCTCGACACAAGGAAAAAAATGAATATTGTCAATTGCACTTACTCTAAAACATTACCAATATTCCCCTCAGGTACATAGGCCATTGTTGAAATGATGCAAGTAGTGGGCATCTCGCACAACAAATTCCCAACCAACAAGATTGAAGATGAACTTGATGGCGGTATGGAAGTCATTGCACACACAATTTTTTTTTTATTTTTTATTTTATATCCAGATAGGTGTCTCAACAATGGTGTTGATGAGACCAAAAGAAATTTGCAAGTTTCTCACTATGAGGATGGAAGGATGGCTCTTATGTGATCTAATGTAGAACAAGGTTCTTGTTAGTCCCATTTTGTCATCTCACTCATAAAACTCTCGATGTACAATTTTACTTCATTCACCATAATTTGATTACTTAGTTGTGATTGACTTGTTGTTCTCTCATAATAAGCATTACAGACTACTCCATCATACAAAGGTTTCTCTGGAACACTAACAATCTAGTTGTGTATTAGGAAGAACAAGAACATTAATATGAACAAAGAGCTTTGTATGTCAGGAATGGAATGCTTTAAATTCCAACAATCCAATGTCTTTTGGAAGATAAAGTTTAAGCATTGTACACTTTCCCTAAATGAAAGTGTATTGAACAGAACTCAAAGTACAGAAATCAACTATCAATGTATGCTAGCAACCATTCATATTGGAATCAATATTCCCTACGTCATCAAAGCCTCCAAACACAACATTCTTTAGAATAGAACCAGCATTAGAATGCTCTGGACTCCCAAATATAACTTTGAATTCCCTTAAAAGAAGGTCAATCTCTTTGATAAGCAAGTTGTTTGTGTCTGGGGACACACAAATGCAACTGACAGTTTAATTTTATGAATCACATCTCCAAGACGCAAGCAGTTATCCAGTTTAGCATTACTCAACTTCATAGAGCACATATGTCTTGGTAAGACTGAGATAGGGGAAAATAATGCCATTGATTACTGATTAGTCCCTTGAAAAAAAAGAATTGTAGGTTGGCTAGATCGGTAAATAAAAATGACCCCAATAATAGACACGAAAGTGCATCTTCAATGGAGATTTAGTTCTAAACATCTACCCACTAGAGGCAATTCAAAAAACAAGAATCCCTGAAACCAACTCTTAAGGATGCTTCAAAACCAGGTCGCAAATCATCCAGTTTGTCTTTCCTCAACAAAATTTTCAAAATTTGCAGATAAATTTTGTCTTGTGTGAGACATCCAAATGCCTTCTCTATCTTAATCTTCACGTGTGTTTCCATCTTATGAACATGCACTTCAGGTTGAGGATAAGCCTTAAAATCCATCCTATTTGAATATACATCATAACATGAGATAAAAAGAGGTCCAATTTCATAACCCTACCTTACATTAGATCGTTTAATTTCAATACACTTAGTATCTACCAATTGAAAACTATGTTTCCACTTTCCAACTTTCTCTGATGCTTCTACAAATATATCTATTTATGTCAACATTAATTTTGCATGCGGATTTTCTTCACCATAGAAAATATAAAAATGTATCTTGCAACCTTCTCATTTTGATAGCAAATAACATGTTCCTTGTGCTCCTCCTCCAAATCATGCAACACAAAGTTGGTATCTGGAATATACCCTACCTCCTTAATCTTCTCTGTCAATCTCTCCAATGTTGTATATTTCTCCTATGTTTGTGGGTGGGACCTGTCATTAACTATAAATGAATGCACCATGTTCTTTATCCTCACATTTGACTTGATAGTATGTGCCTGATTGAGATGACCTTGTCGAGTGATTAAACAAGAAACGATGGCTGCACAACAAGAATCATATTCACACCTCAACATATTCAAACATTATGTTGGCCAATGGCAGCATTACATGTCAAACAAGAAGACTTTTAATATGCCATCCTTCAGGTCTTTGACCATAAAGAAGAAGCCACCATAGAGGAAACATTAAGGGTAGTAGTTACAAGAGAATTTGTAGGCCTTTTCCAAGAATTTTGGATAAATATCAGTGATGGACCTATAGCAGATTCTCAAGCATACAGAGTCCTGTAGCATGATGACAGTAGAAATTATTGGAATTGACATACCTGGTAATGATCAAAATCATATTATATATATATATATATATATCAGTTGCATATTACCATGAAACACTCTTTTGTGCAGACTCCATACAAAACTATATTTCAAACGTCCTATTTAGAGGTAATTCCAATGTTATGAAGGAGTTTCAACTTTCCACCTATTCCTCATGGAAGTACACTAAGTATGAATTGTCATAGTAGTGTTATAAGTAATCATCATGGTAGTGTCGATGAGGTGGATGGTAAATTTGCTTGGCACTGAACAAGACCAGATAGAAAAGAAGCCAAGCCCAAGGAGGGAAGTTTCAAACGAACGTATCTGCATCAAGAAAGTGACATTCAATATCATTGGGATTCTATGATGTCACTTGTAAATGMTCCAAGTGAGATAGAACCCATTCAAGCAKCGGCCTTACTTAGTCAACCCTCATTCTATGGAAAAAAAAATTGTTACAAGAACATGCAGTGGGACTTTTATTGTASGTCTTTATGAAATAACCATGAAAGGTCCTAATTCAACCGATCCTTTTAAAAGGAGGATTTAGGCATGCTTTAATTGTGGGAATATGAAACCAAATTCTTGAGCATCTTGTTGGTATAAATGGAGTCTTATATTATACAATTCAAATTYTTGAAGAGGTCCTTCTGGTTAATATGTGCATAGAGTCATACTGAGAATCACTTCTGATCAGTGCAGCAACAAGTTTGTTGATGCTTCCTCGCTCTTCTCATTCTATGTATGTCCAGCAAAAATGGCATTACACGACAGTACATTTTTTTTAGGCATTCCATCAAACACTTGTCAAGCATCATCACACTCGCACATTTTTCTTACATGTCTATAGGAGCCTTACCCACATAAATATCAACCTCAAAACTAGATCTAATAGCATGGTAATGAACATGCATTCACTACTCTGTGGCCGCAATATTGGCGCAAGCCTTGAGAAAACTTGGAAATGTGAATTGATTTAGCTTACAACCTTCCTTGTTCATTTCAGAAAAGAGATTCAAAAATAATATATTGATATCCATCCTCATTTTCAATACACTTTGTTGCATGCTTTCCCAGCTCCAAGTTCCCATAGATTATGTAGGCACCAAGCAATGCTTTCCGCCATGCAATGTTCGCCAAGCAATGTCCGCCAAGCAATGCTTTCCCAGCTCCATCCTCTATGCTCCTGCACTTGGTATACATTGTAACAAGAGCATTAGCAATAGAAACATCTGCGTCAAATTATGTTTTGATCATGTGTACATGGAAAATTTTTCCCTTTTCTAGGCTAGCTAATGTGGCACATGCACTAAGAATACTAGAAAAGGAAAACTGATTTGGCTTAACTTGTGTTTGTAGCATTTCAGAAAAAAAGGTTGAAAGACTCTTTTCCATGCCCACTTTGAGCATATCCAGAAATCAGTGCAATCCATGAAATAATGCCTTCTTTAGGCATTTTCTCAAAGAATTTGTGAGCATCTTCTATTGTTTCGCATTTATCATAAAGAGTAACCAGAGTGTTCCCAATTGAGAGGTATGATTCAAACTTCCTTTTCAAAATACAAGCATGGATTCCCTTGCCATATTTCATAGCTCCAAGGGATGCACATGCACTTATCACACTAGAAAACGTGAATTGATCAAGATTTATGCGATCTCTTGTCATCTTACAAAATAGTTCAAGGGCTTCATCATAATGCTCATTTTTTGCATATCCTGCAATCATGGTTGTCCATAAAACAACATCTTTCTTGAGCACTAGCCAAACAGATATTTGGCTCAATTATAACTATAATAATGCGGGTATAAAGCTGCATACCTAATTTGACATCAACAAGGTCACAACATGCCTTAAGCAGAGTCACAATAATTTACTGGTTTGCATTCATTCCTGCTCGCTGCATTTCACAAAAGTGTGAAAGAGACTTCTCACCACAATTGTTGTGGGCATATCCTGAAATAACTGCAGACCATGAGCCCATGTCTCATTTGGTCATTAGGTAGAAGAGTTTGCTCACATCATCTATCTTGTGGGTTAATATAAGCATGGTTTAATAGTTTCCACTCCAATATTTGTAATGTGGCATGGCATGAGAGGTCCATGTGCATGAAGAATATCCCCAAACTACATATGCCATTCTGACCAATGCCTTGAGAGTTGTAAGATTGCATCGAGAGTTGTGAAGGAACTCAGGTGTTGTGAAGATACCTTGGGAGTTGTGAAGATACAAATCAATAAAAACTCTCATATTTGTTACTTAACAATGTACTTTACTCTCAATTGCTCTCTCCCTTTTGACATGTATAGGCCACATTTACCTTTCTACCATTTCTTCTCCTTGGGTTCTTATTTCTGATGAGGGTACTGTTTTTGTTGAGTTAAAGTTCCACCTTTCTTGTTCATTTTTTTCTGAAATACTAGTATTTAGGTTGTATTTACATTGTCCAAAAATGCTTAGGGTAAAGTTACATGAGAAAAATTCCCAACATAATAGGATACTAGAAAGAGTAACACTATGGTAATCATTATGAGCTTACTGTGATACTAATAGGATACTAGTAATGAACTAGTGTTACATCTTGATTGACTGACTGTTTATGTCATTAATGATTTTATAGGAAGTACAAGCAAATAGGTATTTGTTAGATATATCTTCATTGAGTGAGGGAAGTTCAGGTAGAATAGAAGAAAGTGAGACATATAGTAGGTCTAACAGGTGGAGATCAACTAGAGGCGAGAAGATCGAAGAAAATTCCATAAACGCATGGATTTTTTTCTTGTGAAAGGGGGATCATGTTCTTATGATCATGAGATCATAGATGACATCGAGGTGCCCTTGAGGTACAAACATATAGTGAAACAGTGGGTACCCAAGGATCTTCCTGAAATAAACACTAATTTTTGTGTAAACGAAAGGATATGTCGGATTGCTCCATCGTCATTACATGGTTTGGGGCTATTTTCCATGGATGCCATAAAGGTCTGTTACGATGGATTAACTGAATTGATGGAGTACGTCGGACCCTATTATATCTACAAATATTGGATACGAATAGTCCAATATATAAAAAGTATGCGAAGATATGGCTTGGCTGCAAATTATATACAACTAAAAGACAATGATCAAAATAAAGGAGCAACTATCTACATTGACGAAAGGCCAAAAGAAACGGAAGAACAAAATAAATCATCTAACTTATTATTTTTAAATTAATAATCATATAATCATTTTGCGTGTAGGGAGCAACAATTTTTACAGGTCCTTGGAGAATAAGGCTTTGCTGATTTTTGGGCCCACCATACAGGAGAGGTGGAATTCCCAGAATTCCAACCTCAAAAAAGAATTGATGGATCATCTAGAAAGCCTTTTTGGTGTAGATACTTTTAATAAGGCCTTGGCCATGGCCGCAACTAGCCAATATTTAAAATATAAACGAGAAACATATAGGAGGCACTTGAAACAAAATGATAGGTATGGGTGTCCTCTGACGATTCTAGAGAGGGAGTGGAAGGCCCTCATCGAAGACGCAAAAGAGAAGAAATTGACAGATGAAGGAAAGACACCCTCTGGTCCCAAAAGGTAAATTACAATTTCAATTGAATATCTTCAAAAAAATTTAGATGTAAATAAAACTGTGGTATATATTAACATACTTGAAACTTTTGATGATAGATTGATTAACACATCAAAGGCCACAAAAGAAAGGCTTGCCAAATGTGGCCAGCATGGGCTAGGCCAGGGCGGCTACTTGAAGTTGCAGTCACGAATCGTTAGTACCTAAATATCTTATTTGTGTCGCCTTAAAACTTTTAGGTAATTGCAGCGAATAACATAAAAAATACATACTCTTATGCAATGCAAGGTGAAGAGTTTGGTACTGAAACCATGGAGGAAGACCTCAAGCTTGGTTACAGGTACGACTATAAAGAGGTAGTTGAACACCGAAAAAGATTGGGGCAGATACCAAGAACCACTTTGCAGGATAAGGTAAATAAAATTCAATCCACATTAACCTTTATTATTGAAAGAATACAGTCATGTTGGATATTATTAATATTTACAACTTTGTTTTAATCAAGGGAGCACCACTGTCAACGAACGCACTAGTACTATTGCAGAGCAATGCATTGATATAGTTTGCAACCAAATGATGGTTCTGATCTCATTCAGTCCCAATTTTTCCACGTAGGTGTATCCGCACGATGGTGCTACAACCGAGTTGGCACATGACCATAATATGACTGTATTTTAATCATATACTTAATAATTTCATAGATATACATTTTGTACTTCTAATTTTTTTTACTTATACATTTATGATTGTCCTTATAAAGTTTGTGGTCTCAATGGTAGAGAATGTTGTACTTGAGGGTCATACAGTTGAAGATGAGCACGCGGGGGCAACCATTCCAATAGTGTTGACTAGTGCACTAGGTAAATAATTACATTGCAGGTGTTTTTTTTAATATTATTGAACTATTTCAATGATATTTAAAAACAGGCCATTTAAATTTTGTATTTTTTTCTTTTGTAGGTGATGCCTCATCACATCAGCCTCCATTACACTGTGAGTACCCTGTGAGTAGGCGTGCTCTGCGTGATAGGATGCAATCACAATCAGATTTTGAAGAGCACCTAGAGAACGAAGATGTAGATATTGATGAAATGATTAGG
This sequence comes from Picea mariana, assembly GCA_032191745.1. NCBI lineage: Eukaryota > Viridiplantae > Streptophyta > Pinopsida > Pinales > Pinaceae > Picea > Picea mariana. The sequence continues at coordinate 43,396 of JASDQU010306182.1, forward strand.
AACTATAGAGATAAGAAGAAGAGGCTGCCTAAAAGTACTAAATGATGATGTACATGAATATTTTAATATTTCAATATGTTTGTTTTTGTTGTAAATATTTCAATAGATTTATATGCTGGGTATTGGGGAATTGAGAGTGATGTGAGCCAGGGGGGGGAGAGGACATAAGAGCTTCTTCCTTCACGTGGTTGGCCATGTTCAATAGAGAATAATTTATTGGAGTCGTTTAATCTTGGAGAAAACCTCCCTCGATCCAACAGAGCAACAACAAAGTCAATGTTGACTTCGTTGCTGCTACTTCAAATCAACAGAGGCATTTTGATCAAATATTATACATGTGGTTCCAATAAATTATTCTTGAAACCAAGAGGAGCTCATTCAGGTATGTTCTGACACTCTCATAAAAATGCATCTTAGAGTAAATAATGCACTACAAATATTATTTGTATTGATTTTTTAGATATTTATGGAGGTTGAATGATTTTGGCAGGTACTTTAAGATCTTTCTTTATCGATTGAGGGAATCTCAAGACTAACAGAGGGCCACATAGCTGAAGAGCAACACGTGAGTCCAACCATTCCAACTGTACTGTCGACCAATTCATCAGATCAAGTGTGATTGCTCCTTTCAACATATAAGTTTATATAGCCATCAATTCTAGTTATTTTAATTTAGATCTGTTTATTTCTTTTTAAATATAATATAGCTAAAAATGTTTGTAGTGAATAAATGGATCCATGCTACCATATGTACCTTCTCCTTGGTAGATCGTGTTGCATCACAGGTTGTAGAAAACTCAGCATGTGGGTAGTTTGTGCACTTGTTCTAGGTTCTTATATTTTTAGGATCATCTGGATTGTGCCCTGTCTGTGATTGCTGTGAAATGGTGAAGCACATATTCTGGGATTGCTAGTTTTCCATGATTACTGGCTTTGTTGAATCGTTGATATGGGATTACTATGTAGAAKCTAATCAATGTTTAGAGTGCATTAAAGCTGAACACTTKCTCTTATTTAACATAAGGTAAACAAGTACCAGTATTTATTCCATATCACATCTTACCCTATGAATCCCATTAGTCTTTCTCATATTACTAGTCTCTGCATGTATGATCTAGCCATARTGAAAGSTCTCTACAAGCCATAGTGAAATCTCTCTACCTRTATCATGACCATATGAAGTTTCTCTTATGTGATTCAGATCCTAATAGTAATAATAAAGATTTTTTCACATCCTGATAAAGATTCAGATCCTATAGGAAGCTTTTTTCACAATTTTATATAAAATGCACAAAAAAACTTGTTTAAATGTTGCAAACATTTCTCCATTGCAATACTATGCCACTATATAATCATCTTTTGCATCAAGGTTGTTTAGATTCACTAAGTTGCAAGGGTTATTTCCCTAATGGATATCAAAGACTTGGGACTCCATTCATGCTGGATAAGGGAAGAAACTTTTCCAACTACTATTAAACCTATGATTCTATTGATCCCATCATAATCATGAAGGTATTTCAACTCAACCTTAAGAGTTGCACTATAGCCACATGTTTTTTCTGTAGATAAACTCCATTGGCATTTTGAGTCTGCATTGTCAATAGATTGTCCTTGATTTATAAATGCTTGGACTAGACCTCTCCTAGGAGCTCCCTGAACCTCACTTTAATCATTGGCACCACCCTTGATAAAATAGGTAACCTAAGCTTTCTGCAAAGAAGATACTCTCACCGTCATCACCAATTGTTTTTAAAAGGGATAGTCCTTTTGTTTCTAGAACATAGCGATTGTAGTTTCTGAATCAAATGGTGGAACCTAGTCTTGAAGCTCTGCTATGCATCTCTCAACATCATATAAGAAACAAAGCAATAACTATTATAACTCTTGTCACTGCACTGATTCCATCTTATAAATATGCCTTTGAGGCATTTACTAAATAGCCAAAAACAAAGAATTATTCAACATGAAATACACAGGTACAAGTCCACTTCCAGTCATCATCTTTCTACCATCGAGTTTTTGTTAGTGTCCTGCTATCATGCAAAAGGAATATTGTGTTTTTTCCATGTAGATGGTATTCCTGAAAATCCTTGTCTGGTATATACTTTGATGTGTTTCTCTGCCTGTAGAAATATCAATGCTATGGGAATCTGCCTACCCATTTGTTTTAACGATCTTGAGAATATATCTCATACAAGAATCCCAACATTCCAGATAAAAGAAACCACCACTCCAAACTCTTCCTCAGACACACATTGAGTATAGAGGATTACTAAACGCATCTAATTTGCACGTCGTAATATATGTAGAGTGAGGGATTCACTGGACGTCCTGTCATTTTTTTAGGCTCATCCATAACCAACATGAARGAGTGTTGATTGATACAAGCACTAGACTAAGGCAGAAGAATAAATGCAAATTGAACCCAAGGGACTGCTACAATTTTTTGGGTCTGCACACAGGTTGAAGAAGGTATTAGAATTTGCCTTCTTGGGAAGTGCAACTACTGTTGGAATACTTGTTGTTGATATTTGATCAAAATTGGAATCACAATGGAGCAGGAAAATAGGTATGACAACATTTTTTGAGGAGCAAATTTTCTAGCATGATGTCTTCTAAGCCTTCTTGCAGACTTAATCAAAGTGGCATAAATAACATATCTTCCTAGCTTATTTGGAGGTTTTAGAACTAGTAAGATGGTAGTATGCTGGAGGCAAACGTATATGATTTAGATCTGTATCCTTTTTGCTACCATAAAAACAATATGGAAGATAAATATCTTGATATTTACAAAATTCTAGTGGGTTTGAAAGAGTTTAATATATATTTATTCTAGATCAAATCATTAGTTTCCTATACGGAAGAAAATAACTCAATTTAAGAAGATGGAGTTTGACTAAATTTGCAGCTGGATGTGACCTCAATCATCCATCAAGGAAGGACTCATATGCTTGTGGTGGATGAAGAAAAAATTCGTCAGAATGTTAACAGCAGTGAAAGTATGTATTTCTAGATTTGATGAAGACATGTGCATTGGAAGTAGATCACTCTTTAGAGAGTATCCTGTAGCATGACAGGGAGGTAGCAGTAAACAATTTTGTGGGCATCAAATATAATAAGGAAGATGTTGGTAGCACACTATTATGAAAATATGATGTGCATTGGGAGACTAAATCATAATTCTATTAATGTCTAACAAATGACCACA
>JASDQU010306182.1:54862-70908 GCA_032191745.1 Picea mariana
ATATTGCGCAATGATGGTGAATGTTTAGTATTTTGAATGTCATTGATATATGTTGTTGTGATCCTATGTACTTAAGTTAATGATGAATGAATAAATGTTATAGTGGAGTAATTTCACGCACAATGTGTATTGCATGATAATTAAAGGTTAAGTAAGGGAAAATATGCGCATCATAGGTGAATGGACATTGCATAGTATGGCCATGCTGAATTCCTCACTTCCCCTCACTACAACAAATTGGTTCTTGCAGCCCCTCTAGATTCCTCAGGTGAGACTTCACTTGCTTGCAGGTGATGTCGAAAGGGCTAGTGTCTAAGGTTTTTGTTGGTTTATTAATTATCAACCTCGGTCCTTTCCACTATGCGCCAACAAATGGTTTCATTGCCAAGACCTGAATATGTGAATGAGGGGAATGTGGAGGCCAACTAAGGAGGAAATCCAACAATGGTTAGACGCAAGGGAGATCGAGTTTGTATTAGATCATAACTAGAACCCGCAGATCAATGTAGAATATTTCTTACTGATGCAGCCCCCCCTTCCCTCCTGGGGATTCTGCGACCTCCCAATCAAGGATCTTCAAACACCTTGAGCCGAATTAGCTCTCGGTCCTTCAATAGACCTAGAAAAAATGACACACAGGTCCCTTTGATGTTACCCACAGGTTCAAATTACCCACAACTCTTTTCTTTGGCACTTCTGGAAACACCAATTTGTGAGTACTAGCTCCCTTGCTAGACTCCTTCTACAATGTGACCATGGGTTGTGATCATGGGCCAACTCTTTTAGTAACTTTGGGCTTCGACGATATTGAGAACTCCACCCTCGTTCCCTTATAAAATGCTTCCTGCTACAACACACAGATCTCTATCGCATGTCCCCCTAGATTCGATGATCCAACTATACTTTGGCCTTCGTGACTTCTCGAAGATTCACTTTCTCTACACAATCTCTGAAACTTTACCTCCCAGACTCTCCAATTTGCTGCCATGTAACCTCCTCGCAACCAATCATTAGGATTCACTTTGTGACTTCGGCGACCCCACTTTTCAACACTTCAAAACACTCTGAATCACGAAGTACCAAAGGAATTCCACAACTAATCTTCATGCAACTCTCTCAGATCTAACGGTCTAGAATAATCTCTCTCCCTCTTGAATGGATATTTCTCATTGATTTTGGGGAATCTTCAAGGGCTCCTCTCTTTTGAAATATTCTCATTGTTACCTTTTATGAGCTTATTCTTCCTCCAAAATTTTTATCCTTAGAGCGTTTCTCTTCGACACTCAGTCGAAACTTACCCTACACATGTCTTGCAATAGGTTTTCATCCACACTTGGCTTCTTGTGGATGACTACACACACCTTACAATAGTTCTTTTCACCCTTCTKCAAATAAACTTACACTACTCCTCCCRAGCTTGTGAGTCAAAAGACCTTATCAATGCACTCCTTGTGGACAATATGCACTCTTTGCATACAAATATCCAAGTTATCTCTCTTTGATTCACCCTTCTTAACACTCTGAACTTCTCAGAATGGATTCCTCGATACTTAACCAAGTATCTTCCCTGCACACACTTTACGACAAGMTTCCTTCAATATTAAATCTTGAAGGGCGATGTAACATCCCCAGCCACCCACAGTCTAGGTTATGCTACCTTCAAGCCCACCATTGGACTTCGTACTCTTACTGGTACCTTCTTTACTTAATAAGGACACATAAGATAAAAGATTTAACGATATGCACAACAATATCTAGCAAGCATGCATAATCTAAGATTTAGTTAAACGATAATTAAAATACATAGCGGAATACATTCATACACAGATAATAATATCACAACAAAGAGAACTTATCTTTATAAAAAGGTGACACCAACTGGCTGCAAATGAAGAACGTTCCACCCAACCATAGACACGACTACTCCAAATATCAATTGCAGTGTCACCCCCAAGCCAGGGCTATGAATCCACAAGGATGGTTCCAGAGTGTACTTAGGTTCCCAAACAAGTCATCTCTCAAGCTCTCATGGGTTTCCCAACACCCACAAAAATCCAAGTACCCACCTCTCTTCTACCCAGCCTATACCACCCAAGAGAATGGACCTCCACCCTTCTCTGCCATGTAGTCCCTCAGGCAGTCCTTCTCCTTCCAGGGCTCCAACATAGCTGGTCCATAATCTCAATGATGGAACTCTCAGGACTTGCATTTGTGATAAAAACAGGGCACAGGCCAACGCATCTCATACATGAAGGCCCCAAGCCATGGCTGTATTTCACCAGCGACCACTACAACCAACTATCTCGTGGATAATCTTCAACAGTTCCTTTCCCTTTACCAAGACAAGACACAGGTGAGGATGGATCAATGGATGGGTAAGTGAGTGCATGAAAGTGGATGAGGGAAAGAATGGTACAAATGCAGAAGTGAAGCAGTGGATGAGCCAATGACCAACCCCACAATCAAACCAAGGATGGGTTTAAGTATTTTCATGGGGAATCAAGAACCTCTTGGCCTTCTCCAATAAGATCTCATAACCGATCCCCTCCCTTAGACAAAAAGGGTAATTAAAATAGGAAAAAAACATGTATCCCCTCAAGCCCCCTCTCTTGTGGAATCATAGCCCCCTATAACTCTAGTCCTTGTCCATCTAGCAGCCAGTGATGTAGTTATTATTAATAATGATAAGAAAAACATTACATGTCTTGGGCATACTAGCCCCTTAATAATTTTTTGGGCACTCATGCCTCTCAGCATTGTAACAATACATTATTTAAAATGGGGGTCGAAAACCCGGGGTGTTACATCCCCTCCCCCTTATCTTGGCACCATCCTTAGTGCATATACAAAATAGAGATCAAATCTCAAATTTATTCAAAAATCTGTGGGTACTCTGCCTGCATGGCAACTTGTTTCTCTCAGGTAGCATGTTCTGGATCGTAGCAGGTCCACTGAACTTTTACCAACTCTATAACTCGATTCCGGAGCAGTTTGACCTTTTTTTCCAATACCCGCACTGGTTGAACCTGAAAGTATCCCTCTGTCTCTACCTAAATAAGGATGCTAATCAATAACATGGTTAGGTTCATGTACATATTTATTTAGTAAAGATACATAAAATACATTATTCACATTCATGGAAGCAGGAAATGCAAGCATGTATGCAACTTGCCCTATTCTGTCCAATATTTCAAATGGACCACAGAATCTGGTTGCCATCTTTGTACCACTACCCAATTTCAAAAATATTTTCTTGGGCTTCACTTTCAAAAGTACATGCCCCCCTACTTTAAATTCTCTACATGTCATGTTCTTGTCTGCATAAAAATTTTGTCTATCTTGAGTTACTTTTAAATTTTGCTTGATCGTAACCATCTGGTCTTCCATATCCTTGAGTAACTCTGACCCAAGTACCACTCGATCTGTCGGGTTGTCCTAGCTCACCGAAGTGTTGCATTTCCTACCATACAAAGCTTCAAATGGGCTCATTCTCAATGAATCTTGATACCCATTATTATAGGAAAACTCAACCAAGCGTAAGTAATCTTCCCACTTAGATGGCTTATCCATCACATACATTCTCAACATGTCTTCAATTGTTCGATTGACCCTTTCTATTTTCCCATCGATTTGGGGATGATATGTTGTGCTAAAGTTTAGATTTGTGCCAAATACTCTAAACAGTCCCCTCCATAAATTGAATGTAAACTTTGTATCTCTATCCGAGATGATTGTCCTAGGTATCCCATGCAACCTAGCAATTTCCTTCATGAAAATTTCTGCAATATTAGCCATTGTATGTGTTGTCTTCAAAGGAAKAAAATGAGCAGCCTTTGTTAATTTTTCAACCACCACCATGATTGAATCATGTTGCTTATTAGTTCTAGGTAATACTATGATGAAATCCACGGTGATCACYTACAATTTCTTCTCTGGGATTGGCAATGGCTACAACAAACCCACTGGGTGCCTATGCTCAACCTTCACCTTCTAACATTCCATACATCGAGYGATGTAATCAACAACATCCTTCTTCATTCCCAACAAAAAGAACTRGCTTCTTACTGTTGTAATTTTTTTTTGGTAACCGGGATGTCCAGCATAAGGAACATCATGCATTTCCTTCAGTACCAAATTCCTCAGTTCTYCAGAACTAGGAACATAGATTCTATTTTTATGCATGACTAATATGTCTTCCTTTATCTCATACTCCTTTATTTTCTATTGTACATTTCCTTGCTGTTAGTTTTCCTTTACCTGTAGGTAATGTTGATCTGTAACAAGCCCATCTAAAATTATRTTCTTCAAGTCTGACTAATGCATACTRACAACAGTAGCATGCATGAGATGCACTCTTCTACTAAGTGCATCGACAACTTTATTCTCCTTTTCCTTGATATGCTTGATATCGAAGTCATATTCACTTAAAAATTCTAGACATATTGTTTTCCTGGAATTCAAGGTCATTTGTTCAAAAAGATACTTTAGGCCAATGTGGTCTATCCTTAATTTGAATTTATTCCCCATTAGATAATGCCTCCACATCCTCAAGGCATGAACAATTGCAGCAAGTTCCAAGTTGTGGATGGCATAGTTCCTCTCATGTTCCTTAAGCTTTCTGGACTCATATCCAATGACATGTCCATTTTGCGTGAGGACTCCCCCAAGTCCTTCCTTACATGCGTCTGTACATACCACAAAACTTTCATTTGGGTCAGCAATCCTTAACACACGTGCACTAGTAAGTAATTACTTCAATAGATTAAAACTCTTTTCACACTTCAGTGTCCATTCAAATTTAGTTCCCTTATTTTGCAAAGAAGTGATGGGATGAGAAATCTTAGAGAATCCTACTATGAACCTTATGTAGTAGCCAGCTAATCCCATAAAAGATCTAACGTCCGACACACTTCTAGGTTTTGGCCATCCTCTGATGGCTTCGATCTTCTCGGGATCTATTTTTATGCCCTACTCTGAAATAATGTGTCCCAAGTAATGGATCTGCTTTTGATAAAAATAACACTTACTCAACCTGGCATACAACCGATGTTCTCTCAGTACTTGCAATACCCATCTTAAGTGATGTTCATGCTCTTCTTCAGACTTAGAATAGATAAGTATGTCATCCAAGAATACTATGAAAAACTTATCCAAATAATTTTTTAATATGCCACTCATTAAGAACATGAAGACAGTTGGTGCATTGGTCAATCCAAATAGCACCACTACAAATTCATAATGCCCATACCTGGTCCTAAAGGTTGTCTTATGAATGTCTTCTTCCTTGATTCTTACCTGATGGCATCTTGCCCTCAGGTCAATTTTTGAAAATATCATTGCTCCTCTTCGCTGATCAAAGAGGTCATCAATTCAGGGTAGAGGATACTTGGTGTTTATAGTGTACTTGTTCAGTTGTCAAAAGTCAATACACAACCTCAAGGTTCCATATTTTGTTTTGAAAAAAAGTAATAGTGCTCCCCAAGGTGAAACACTTGGACGTATGTACCCTTTCTTCAACAATTCCTCCAACTACATTTGTAATTCTTTTAACTCTGGTGTTCTCATTCTGTAAGGTGTTTGTGACACTAGGGAAGCTCCTGGCACTAAATCAATTGAGAAATCTATCTCCCTCCTTGGTGGAAATACTGGTATTTCTTGGTATACATCTTCAAATTTCTATAGCACCGAGAAATCTTCAAGGCTTGGCCCCTTTGTATTATCTGGCTCTTCCACATGAGTTGCATACAGTTGACATCCTTTCCTAAAACATCTTTTCAGCTATAAGGCTGAAATCTCCCTTATAGAGATGGGTCTTGGAACTTCTTTCACAGAGCTCTGTTTTCCATTTCCATCAAGACATGTAAATGTCTTTTTATGACAATCTAGGACAACATGATTCTTTTCCAACCAATCCATTCCAATCAGAATATCATAAGACCCCAATGGTATGATATTTAGATCCATACTAGTATTTACACCATTAAGACTTATGGAACAACTTATGACCATATCATGGATTATTCTTTTGGTTCCAGTGGCTAACTGAACTAAACTTGCTTTTCCAAGTTTACTTTTCTCCAAATGTAATCTATCCACTATCTTAGGATCAATGTAACAATGACTTGCTCCTGAATCAATCAAAATAGCAACAGGTTTATTTATATCTTACCTTCCACCTCGATCATATTGGACTGGTGCTCTACTTGTCTATCATTTAAATCTACATAGATTCTTCCCATATCTTCGACTATTGTAGACTCTTGGATGTTGTGCACAATATTCACTCTGTCCTTTCTGTGTGGGAAATCCTTGTATAGGTCATCTTCCTTGCATCCCTGGCATTGGATTGGTGGTCTTCCCCTTTTTCCCAAGGAATCTTCCTTCTTGGAATCCACCTTAGCACACTGATCTTGATGATTCCTATTAGGCTCAGTACTGTTGAAGGGAGGTTCGAATCCTTTCCTCCTTTGATCAGACTTCTCATTCTWCTTGTCCTTCCAATATTTTTTCAGGGATTTTGTTCCCCAACCTTGATCATACAGGTATTTATCCTTCCTGATGGCCTCAGTCAACGTCTGGGTTTCATCATACTTTATCTTTTCCTTATAAAAGTCTATCATTCCACGTAGAAATCTTTGTATTTTCACTTTCTCATCACCAATGAACCTGGCATATTTTAACAATCACAAGAATTTCTTCTTGTACTCTGCCATAGTCATGCTTCCCAACCCGAGTTCAAAATAACTCCTGCATTTTCTTGTCATAGAAATTCTCTAAGAGGTACTCCTTCTAGAATTACTTATTGAACTACTTCCAAGTGATCCTACTTTCATTAATGTGCTCCACTTGATTCAGTTGGTCCCACCACATTGCAGCTTTCCCGTGTAAATGGTAGGTGGCAATCCTAGCTTCTAGGTTCGAGAAACAGTTATGCAACTGAAAATATATCCTAAGCCCAAGCAACCATGCCTCAACATCATCTTCCCTTTCTCTTTCAAACTCAAAGTAAGGTGGCTTGAGCTTCCTCAACTCTCCTTGAAAACTATCTACCTCTTGTTTCCTTCTTTGGTGTCTGATAGGAGACACCTTTGGAATGCTTACGGGATATTCTGATGCATAAAAATTTCTTTCTAAGTAAGGAGGTGAGTGGTTTCCATGAGCTCTGCTAGAACTTCTGGAATAACCATCTCTTCCACGATCATCCCTTCTTTCATGACACCTTCCTTCTTCCTCTTGTCTTGAGTTTGATCCCTTCTTCATTTTCCTCTGCAACTAATTTAAGCTCTACAACACTCGAGCATTTATCTGACTTTTCTCTCTCATCAGTCTCTTGTTCTCTGCTTTGTAGCTCTGCACTACCATATTCAAGCTTCTTACCATTTCTATTAATGTTTCCTTCTCTCATTTTCCCTTGTGTCCATTGGACTCTATCTCTACATTACCAACTCTAGTATTCTGGCCTTCGGCCTCCTTATCATGACTAGAGGCTCCCTCTCCTTCTTCCATTTCCTCAATATGCATCCTGAGTTGATGTGCTTAAGCCCCTTAATTCTTCAAAATATGCAAGCGACCATTTTGTTAGAATTACTCAAATGATAAACAAAACTGTCAATAATGCTACAGTTACTTTTGCTTCTTAATGAAGACCCCCTTCTTTCCTAAGGATGCATAGCCTCCTGGTTAAGGATCTTCAATCCCAAGTCGAATTGGCCCTCTAAAACCTTGATGGTTTCGTTATGTATATAAACACGTTCCCTTCTGGCTTTCTGGCGCAGGTTCGATGGCCCTCACGACCTTCTCCTTTTCCCTTGAAAAAATATTAGATTTGGTGCTAGCTCCTTTTCTCTTGGCCCCTCCTTAATTGTGGCCTTAGGCGGTGACCTCATGCAGATGCATGATTTCAGCCATGCTCAAAGGTGGTTTGGAACCAAACTACTTTTCACCCCACAAATCACCTCAAGCCACCACGTGTACTTTTTCCAAAATCGTGGTCTCGATTGCGGCAGGCCCTCGACTTCGTAAAATGTAAGCACCTCCTGTCCCCACAATGCGAGGTGACCATTGATCTCACAATCTTGACAGTGATTCTAAATGGACGACTAAGATCTACTTCTTAGGAACCAAAAGTTCAGATTTACCTCTCCCAGATCGACGATTGTGGTCATTTTGGAATTCCGGACTTTGGAATTCTCAAATCTCAAACTTTACTTCCCTCAAAATACACGAGATTCTATCACGCATCCTTTTCAATTGGACGGTGGGAAATTACTTCAGACGATATGACGGTCAACATTTACTTCAGGCCCTTACCTAGAATCCACAGCTTCATGCCACTTTTTCTCCTGATTTGACGATTCACGTCTACTTCAGACGATCCGATGGTCGACATTTACTTCGGGTCTCTAGCTCTCTAGGCTTCGAGAGTTTCAACTCTCAACTGAAAAATCTAGGAGTAATTTCTCTGAATTCCATGATCCATCACCACGTAGAGAAATACTGTAAGAGGGCATGTGGTCCAATCAGGCGAGTGACACGTGTCATGTCCTAGCTGACATTTCAGTCATCCGCATGCTCAAAACTTACTGACATGTGGTGCAGATCCCATGTGTCCACATCATCCCTGGTGATGTCCGCAATCCACATCACTTCGGAAATTTCAGGGTCCACATCACCTCATGGTGATGTCATCGTGCCCTAGCACTTCGGCTTTTCGGGCTTCAGGCTTCGAAGAACTCAACTCTCAACCTTCTCTTTCCCCTAAAGTGCAGGGATTTCTGTCGCATGTCCTCCTAGATCAGACGGCTATGATTCACTTCGGATCTCCGGGGTCCGAAAATCTGAATTCTCAACTTCTCCTCGCTTGCCTTTTCCGAGAGTACTTTCACTCAGAGCCATGATCAATTGACGTGTTTCCTCCTACAGATCGATAGTCCCCGACTACTTCTTCTCTTCGGAGGTTCATCACTCGAGTACTAACATGTCACATCACTGCATGGATTTCAATTTGCGGAGGCACACATCGACGGTTTGGAGTAACCTACCTTTCACCCTGCAATTATCCCGACACTGACACGTAACCCCTCAGTGAAACCATGGTTTGGGTTGCGGGACCACCTTGAGGAATTATCTACCATGAAACTTGGTTCCCCACAATGCCTCTTGTCCGTTGATCTCTCTCTCCAATGGGATCTGACAATTATGACCTTAACCCTTACTTCCTTTTCATCGGTCGACCCTTGTTCACTTGTCTCCAATCCAATGATCTCGGATCTCTCCTAATCCCACAGTGGAAATCGCTCTCGAATTTGAAGGGGGATGATCACGATCCTTCGAACCCCTTACAATAGATCTCTGATGATCTAACTCCTGTGTAGATTCTGCAACGCCATTCCACCTGATCTTTTCAACTTTGTGGTCAGAGTTCGATCTCGACCATGAGACTCTAACCAATAGACCCAGCCCATATCGGCCCAGTGTTTCAACCAGAAGCTCTGATACCAATCTGTAGCATGCCCAACCACCCACAGGATGAGGTATTCCACCTTCAATCCCACCCTTGGACTTCGTACTCTTACCGGTACCTTATTTACTTAATAAGGACGCATAAGATAAAATATTTAACGGTATGCATAGAAATATCCAGCAAGCATGCATAATATAAGATTTAGTTAAACAATAATTAAAATAGACAGTGGGATACATTCATACACATATAATAATATCACAACAAAGAGCACTTATCTTTATAAAAAGGCGACAGCAACTAGCTGCAGACCAAGGACGTTCCACCCAACCATAGACACCATTGCTCCAAATATCAACAGCAGTATCACCCCCGATCCAGGGATATGAATCCACAAGGGTGGTTCCAGAGTGTACTTGGGTTCTCAAACTAGTCAGCTCTCAATCTCTCATAGGTTTCCCAACACCCACAAAAATCCAAGTACCCAACTCTCTTCTACCCAGCCTGTACCACCCAAGAGAATGGACCTCCACCCTTCTCTGTCATGCAATCCCTTAGGAATTCCTTCTCCTTCCAGGGATCCAACATAAGTGGTCTAGAATCTCAATGCTGGAACTCTCAGGACTCGCAACTGTGAGCAAAACAGGGCACATGCCAACGCATCTCAGACATGCAGGCCTCAAGTCATGGTTGGATTGCACCAGTGACCACTACAGCCAACTATCCTATGGATAATCTTTAGCAGTTCCTTTCCCTTTACCAAGCCAAGATGCAAGTGAGAATGGATCAATGGATGGGTAAGTGAGTGCATGAAAGTGCATGAGGGAAAGAATGGTACAAATTCATAAGTGAAGGAGCGGATGAGCCAACGACCAACCCCACAATCATACCAGGGATGGGTTTAAGTATTTTTGTGGGGAATCAAGAACCTCATGGCTTTCCCCAAGAAGCTCATGTAATCGATCCCCTCCCTTAGACAAAAAGGGTAATTAAAATAGGAAATAAACATTTAGCCCCTCAAGCTCCCTCTCTTGTGGAATCATAGCCCCCTATAACTCTAGTCCTTGTCCGTCTAGCAACCAACAATGTAGTTATTATTGATAATGATAAAAAAACATTACATTACTTGGGTATACTGGCCCCTTGATATTTTTTTGGGCACTCATGCCTCTCAACATTGTAACAATACATTATTTAAAATGGGTGTCTGAAACCTGGGGTTCTACACGCGACTGTGCACTCCTTGCAATAGTTCTCAAATGCTCAATTGTTCCTCTTGGACAATATGAATATGAGCACAGTTCTTCCTACCTCCACCTTCAAGCTAACTCTATTGAACTTATAAGTTAGAGAAGACTTTGTCAACACACACCTTGCAAACACTTATGCACTCCTTGCATACAAATTTTTTACGTTATCTCTTCTGAGCTTCTGAGTCGAAACAGATTCTGTCAACGCATACCTTGTGGAAACTATGCACTCCTTGCACTTGCTCGTAGAAGATAAACAATTGAAACTTATCTAATATCTCAAAGATTCATACTTTCAACCATGTAAATGCATTCATATGATAAGAACAATAAATAATAGAGAATTGAAATTAACAGAAAGCCTGCCATTCATTCATTCAGATAGACTCAAAAACACCAAACATTTGGAACAATGCTCCTATGTTATATTCATTCAAATTTTATATACATGGGTTCATACAATGCTCTTCAACAATTATACAACTCTCAATTACAATGATCTTCAATTACAATTAACTTCAGCAGCCTCATTTGGGAAAAAACACATTTATTTATACAACATGAGATCGTTGAGCTTTTCCTCCAAGCTACCTTAGTGGTATCCTATCAAAATAAAAGCATCCAACTACTAAGGATTTATTACAATAAATGTTTGTGACAGACATATAAGATCAAACGAATCAAATCTGTACTACAAGCTACTACATTAAATAAAATGCATTTCCCAACGATGTTATGCGATCGTCCAGCTCTAAAACATTTAATAAGTTCTTAAATTATAGTATTTTCAAAATATTCCATGACATGCCTTCTTAAATTCAAATTTATCCTCTTCAAAATGTGTGCTAGTGTGTTGATTTGTCTTCCACTCGTGCTTTGCTAGCAATGCTCCTGCATCATACTCCTCTAGGAAAAAATTCATGGACTCATGTTCATGAGCTCCTGCACTAAATTTCCATGCTTCTGGATATCTGCTTCGTTTACCCAACTGGCATCTTCTATTGGGTATCCTTTCCACTTTACCAAATATTCAAAATAATTTTTTCTCCTTGTCTTCTTATCAATCCTCTGATCTATGATCTTCTCTATCTGCGGATTTTCTACTATAGGCATCTTCTTCTCCCACTAGATCTCCTTTTGATGTTCTGACCCTCTGGTGTCATATTCCCTATCTGGATACATGTCTGAAATGTTGAATATGGGCGATATATCCACATCTTTTGGTAGCTCTATCTCATAAGAATTTTCATCAAATTTCCTTAGGATATTGCATGGTCCTATCTTCCTCACCTTCAATTTGTTATATGTTCCCCTTGGGAACCTTTCCTTCTTGAGATGTGCTAGAACTTGATCTCCCACTTCAAATTGAAGTTTTCTCTTATGTTGATCAGCTCTGCATTTATATTCTTTGCTACTCTTCTGCAACTGCTCTTTGATCTAATTATGAGGATTTTTCATTTCTGCAGCGAAGTCTTCTGCTCCAGCGCTTCTGAATTCATTATGCTCCAGATCTCTTATTCTGATACTCCTCTTGGATTCATCCCATACTATGAAATGGGATATTTCTGGTAGTTCTGTTTGGTGAGTCATTGTATGCAAACTCTGCTTGTGACAGAATTTGATCCCACTGGCTATGATGTTCAGTGACCAAACTCCTCAAAAAAATTCCTAAACTCTGATGCCCCACCTTAGTCTGTCCATGCATTTAAGGGTGATATGTTGAAATACAAGATAATTATGTCCCCATCTTCTTCCACAATGTTCTTCAGAAATGACCAACAAATTTTGTGTCTCTGTCTGATACAATACTTCTAGGAAACCCATGAAGTATCACAACTTCCTTAAAAAAAAAAATTGCAATGTGCATTGCATCATCAGTCTTCTGGCATGGGACAAAGTGTAACATATTTGAGAATCTATCAACTACCAAAAATATAGAATCACTTCCTCTTTGTTTCCTTGGAAATCCCAATACAAAATCAATACTTATTGTATCCCAAGGCCTATCTTGAATAGGCAATGGTTGATATAATCCAGTATTTTGTCTCTTCCCTTTTGCATACTAGAAAATATTACATCTGTTTACAAAACTCTTCACCTCTGCCCTCATACCTGGCCAATAGTATGAATAGTTCAACTATGCAAGCGTCTTGTCGTGGCCAAAATGTCCTATTAGACCCCTGTTATGTTTTTCCTTCAGCAGATTTTCTCTCATCGAGCACTTTAGTATGCACAACTGGAAACCCTTAAACAAAAACACATCTTGAACTATATACTCTGTCCACTGGCTTATGTATCTAAAACAATATTTGCACATGATTCATATGCCTCTCCAAATTCTGGGTCATCACAATACATATCCTTAAGGTGTTCAAACCCTAAGGTTTTCACTTGAAATTTCTGCAGAATCGGACATCTCATGCTCAATGCATCAACAAATTTGTTAGTATTACCAAAAATATGTTTAATGAAAAAAGTGAAATTTTGCATAAACTGTATCCACTTAGCATGTCTCTAGTTTAACTTCTCCTGTCTGGTTATGAATTGTAAAGCTTGATTATCGCTATACAAAACAAACTCTTTTGAAACCAGGTAGTGCCTCCATTTCTTCAAGGCTTGAATTATTGCATAAAATTATTTATCATATGTGGAGTTATTTCTCTTAGTATCATTCAACTTCTCACTTAAATATGAGACAGGCCTATTATCTTGGCTCAAAACGTCTCCAATTGAAACTCCACTCGCATCACATCTTACTTGAAATGTCTTCCCGAAATCTGGCAAGACTAGAATCGATTGTTCTATTATATTCCCCTTCAATATATTGAATCTTTTATTGGCTTCTTCTATCCACTTAAAATACCTATGTCTCTTCTTCACCATATCCATCATCAATGCACAAATTCCACTGAAATTTGTAATGAACTTCCTATAGAAACTTGCTAATCCATGGAAGCTTCTCACCTCAAATATGCTTCTTGGTGACGACCATTCTCTGATTGCTTTCACCTTCTTTGGATCCATCTTCAATTCATTTGAAGAGATTACAAAACCCAAGTAAATGAGTTATGTCTTCATAAAATATGATTTGTTTAAATTTATCAGCAACTTCTCCCACTGCAATCTTCTCATCACTAATGTTAGGTGTCTCAAATTCTCTTCTTCAGTTTTACTAAAGACTAGTATATCATCCAGATATACAGTCACAAAATTACCAATAAAATCTTTCAATGCCTCATTCATCAACCTCATAAAAGTACTTGGGGCATTTGTTAAGCCAAATGGCATAACAAGCCACTCATACAACCCCTCGTTTGTTTTGAAGGTTCGTTTCCACTCATAACCTTTATCATTTTATCTAGTGATATCCACTCTTCAAATCTATCTTTGAAAAATAATTTGTTCCACCCCTACAATTCATTAAGTCATCCATCATTGGTAAAGGAAATATGTACCTAATGGTGATCTTGTTTATGGCTCTTGAGACTGTACACATTCTCCATCCTCCATCCTTTTTTGGACTTAACATAGTTGGTACTGTGCATCGACTCAAGTTTTCTCTAACTAAACCTTTGTCCATCAAATATTGGACTTGTATCTTCACCTCCTCATTCTCTTGAGGTGTCAATTTTTACATTTTTTTGTTTGGCAGAATTGCTCCTGGTATTAGATCAGTGTGATGGCTAATTCTCTTGATGGGTGGAAATGAGCTTGGTAACTCATCCACTACTATGTCAGCAAAATTCTCCAACAACTCCTGAATTTCTTCAGGAAGATCATCCATAGAAGTAATTGTAAGGACAACTCTTGGTTTCCTCACCACAACAAACTACATCTCCTGTTCCTTCTTAACTTCCCTCAAGGGTTCCTTCCCAATCATGAGAAGTATTCTTGTGTTGAATTCTTCCTTTACATTATTCTCTTCTATTGGCAGTAATATATGTGTCCTACCATTCTTCTACAAAGTTTAAGTATTCTTTCGCCCATCATGAGTGACATTCTTGTCATACTACCATGGTCTCCCCAACAAAACATGACATACATCCATGGGAATCAAATCACACAAAATCTCATCTCTATATCCTCCTATCTTAAATTCAATAAGACATTGTTTAGTTACCGTTACCTTATGTCCTTTCTACAACCATGAGACTTTGTACGGAGTTGGATGTGCAGTTGTTTCTAGCTCCAACTTCTCCACCATCTATGTGGATACTAAGTTATCAGTGCTCCCACTATCAATTATCACCTTGCATACTCTATCCTTAGTCTTGAAAGCTGTTATGAACAAATTGTTCCTCTGCACTGGTTTCTCAACATATGGCTCTTTCTTCAAGAGAACCTTCTTCATCACCAAAGATCTCCCATCTTCTGCACCTTTTCCTACAACATTCCTCTTTTGTGCTTCTGAAATGCGAGCTTCACCTCCTCCTTCTTTCTTTATCTTAGGGCATTCCCAAGACATGTGTCATGTCTTTCCACAGGCATAACACTTCACTTCACCTCCTCTGTCTCTTCCTTGAGGAAAAGAGTTTCTACCACCATATTGTCTCTCTCGGAAACTTCCTCCTCTTTTCGAGTGATTATGTGGTTTTTCCGTCTCATACTTGGGCTTTGTTCCTTTTCATGGAAAATTCTCTTGCCTATGTTGAGACTTCTACCTCTGGTTTGCTAACTCTGTTTTCTGGCCAACTTTTCTTCTCCCTTCAATGCAATCTAATAAGAATCCTCCATTGTCCTCACTGTCATCATGTTGATTTCGTCCTGGATTTCATATCTCAGGCCATTTGTATACCTAGAAAATTTGTCATCATATTTTTCTCTCTATACAACCCTGATGTTCAGTTTGTAGAAATCCTTTGTGTACTCTTTCACAGTCATTCCTTTATGTCTCAGGTTCTGCAACTTCATGAATAGATTTATCTGATAGTCCTTTGGCATGAATTTATCCTTCATCTTGGCTACCATTCTATCCCAGCTCTTGATATTTTTCTTTCCTTTTCATCTTATGTCAGCCTACAGTTCATCCCACCACAGCGTTGCATGTCCCTTTAATCTTGTGACAACATGTTTCACCTTCTTCTCCTCATCGACATCTTCATAGTTTAAATACTTGTCTATTAACCTTATACAATCCAACAATTCTTCAGCATCTAAATTTCATTCATACATTGGGATGTCTTTCTTCGCTCTAGCTCCCAATTTGACAATCGCTTTCAGCAAATGTTCCTCTGCAACATCCTCTACTACAACTTCTTCAACTTCCACTTCTTTGTTCTTTGCATCATTGATGTCTCCAACATCATGTGCTCTTGTTTGCATTGTCTCCATAG
>JASDQU010306182.1:71738-91148 GCA_032191745.1 Picea mariana
ATTCAACCATGATTCTAGGACCATTTCACTCATGCAGTCAGTTATCCTCTGAAACTTCCTGTCACTATACCTAAACCTGTATCCATACCCATAGTTGTTTGTGTGGTTGGTTAGAGTGGGAGATGGACTGAAGAAGCAGGTTTTCAGGCCCATGGGATATTGAAGAGGTGGGTTGTCAGGGCCGTGAGAAATTTCTCTTTGGGTGAAAGAATTGTTGGGAATTGATTTCTTGAAGGTGCTAAACTAAAACTACAGGGCTCTGAGACTTCCTGTTCGACATGTTGCTGAAGCCCGAAAAGGAAGTGGGGCAGCCAAAGGACTATTGAGCAGAGAAGGGGAACACTTCCTGGGTGGGATAGGCATGTGGGGAATGAGGGACTATAGGCTATTAGTTTGAGTAGGTGCCTGTGATAGAGTCTTTTTTGTTGTCTATGATCCTTTATCTTGGTATGAATCCCTTTACCCAGGTGGAGTTTAGTCCCAACTTGGTGGTGACCCACTGCTGAGAGTGATGAACAGTGTGGTCTAAGGCTGGAAGGTTCGTAGAAGGTCTGCATGCAATTGGTGATATTCTTACCAAGATAAGTGTCAATTGTGTGGTAAATTTACATGTTGCATTATTATTTACGTGATTATTCTTATGGTTTTATCAAGTGTATGGTTTATAACTGTGTTTATATTTATGGGTATTGCTTTCATATTCTGCATGAATATGTTTACTTTCATTCCTGTATGAATCTGTGTAACTACAATATGTATTTTTTGGTTTACGTTTTGTATATAAAATTCCGCAAGTGTTCTATGTGTATATGTTTTAATTGCATGCAGTTCAAAAAATTTATGTGGCATAGATCAGTTGGATACTGGATATGTTACAGTATGTTCCACAAAGAGAGAGAACAAAAGAGTTCTCTCGTGTATCGTGGCCTGGCCTAGGTGGTCGGGGATGTTACAATATGGTATCAGAGCTTCCGCTTTCAACACTAAGCCTGGATGGGCTGAGCAAGTTGATTTGAAGTGAAATTTCACAGAGGATTGATTTCAAAGTGGCCAAATTTCAAGTCACAGAGCATCCATGGTAAATTTTAGAAGAAACGACGCGGAAGTGGGAAAAGCCCTAATTTTTGTTGTTAAATTCATGAGAAAATGGAGAAATTCGGCCAAGTGGTGAGATATTATTGGTTTAATATCTGTTCTAGCAAATTCAGACTTGGAATTGGTCAAATTTGAAGTTACAGTGAATTCATGACAGATGGAGCGAGATCAGTAAATAAAATTTTCAATTCGTGAATTGATTTGGGGTAAATTCATTCCAGAAATTTCAACCTACAGTAATTTGTTGTTGCAAAGGTTGAACTGGTGTTATTGGGGTGAAATTGAACGAATTTCATAGTTGTAGAATGTCTACAGTAAATTGGGGAAAAGTTAAGCAAAAGACCCAATTTATACAGTGGAATTCACAAGGAATTGATGTGTATAAAAATGAGTGTGCGTAGGTGGGTGCACTAAAAATGCACGATGCGCAGTGAAAATCTTGTGATATGTAAAATTTTGGCGTCGTGCGGAAAAATGTTAGTGTGCGGGTGCGCACACTAAATTTTGGCATCGCGCAGAAAAATGTTGGTGTGCGGGTGCACGCGCTAAATTTATAATTGTGCGGTGTGCATACACATAATAAGGTGTGCGCGGTGTACACACACATAATATTGGTGCACGTGGTGTGCGCAGTATTGGCAGAGCGCAGAGAAATTTTGTTGATGCACGCGCAATGTAGGGATATGTTGTCGCGCAACAGTTTAGTTAATGGTGCACACAGAGTATTTGTGTGCAATGGAGCGTACTAAAATTTGGCATGGTGCAACACATAGAGTGAAATGTGCATGGAATATTAGTGCACGATACAAAAAGTGCGTGCAATAGGTAATAGTGCAAGAGCCAAAATTTTGCGCGGTGGATATTGGTGCACGACACAAAAGTAGTGCACGCCAGTTTTTGGCGCGAAAGAGAAGTGATGCACAGTGGTTACAACTGTGCAGAGCACGATTTACCTTGTGGTGTTCCTGAACATGCTAAATATGGGTGTACAGGTTGAAATTTGTGCACGCAAAGTCGTTTGGAGGGCGATCAACAGAAGAAAACCAACGAATTTTCATGACATTTTATGCAGTTTGAACGTCATCTTTTTGCAACGCATTTTTGAGGCCCTTAATCGCGTTTTTAGCAACTCAAAAACCACGAGAATAGAATGTACCAAGGTATTGTAGCTCAAATAAAATATCTCATAAAGAGACTTCTAATGGTGTAAACCATTTGTCAAACGGAGCTTTTATGAGAAAGTTACAATACAAACAGTGGAGGGTAAATTTTAAGACCCATCTAACTTCAAAGAGCCATAACTTTCTGCTCCGGAATCAGATTGAGGCGTAGGAGAAGTCAATGGGAAGCTATTGAACCATAGAAGACAATCCCAAAGCTGAATTAAATTTATGGGTATGTTAAGGATGTTTAAGATGGCAAAGAAGGTACCTGTAACATTCCAGACCAAAAACATGAATTGGCCTAGAACTTCAGCAGGTTGTAACTAGCAGCCAAGAACCCAGAAAAAGGTGAAACTTGAGCAGAGTGTCCATAATATGTATATGAAGAAACCCAATTGATATCCTATGAAATCTCCAATGGAGTAGGTGCAAAATGCATAATTATAGCGCGGAGTTGCGCCAAGTTGGAGTATAAACAGAGAAATTAATGGGCAATGTTTTTAAATAGCCATAACTTTCTGCTCAAGACTCGGAATTGAGTATGGGAGTGGGCGTTGGAAAGGTCTTGGACAGTGGAATATAAATATCCACCCAGAAAATTGATCTGGGCATTCAATGTTTTAGGAAATTGGAATATATAATTATGATATATTATTGAACCA
The DNA here is from genome assembly GCA_032191745.1 of Picea mariana. NCBI lineage: Eukaryota > Viridiplantae > Streptophyta > Pinopsida > Pinales > Pinaceae > Picea > Picea mariana. The sequence continues at coordinate 74,659 of JASDQU010306182.1, forward strand.
TAATGGTTCATATTTTTCATGAGATTGTTGAAACAGTTAACCTGACAAAGTGTTGTTGGCCACATATTTTGTAGAATTAACAACAACTAGATCAGATCAGGATCAACACAGAGTCCAGAGTAATGGATGAGGCATAGGGGACTTACATCCAAGATGATGAGATCAGAGGGATGGATGTCCATTTGGGGATTGAAGGAACAAACTCCAATGGACATGGAGAAGGAAGGGATGAAAACATGAATATGGTAGAGACCATTAAAAATTTGCAGAAGGATTTCCAAAGCCATAAATATGATAATGAAAGGATTGTGAGAGCCAAGGAGAAGCAAGACGACTTCAACATGAAGTTAATGCAGAGATTGAACATAATAGAAAAGAAATTGGATAAGGAGAGTGGCTCAAGAAAATCAGGAAGTCGCAAGTCTCCTAATGAGAAAAGAAGAACAAAAAGTGTTAGTAGATATCACCACCACTCCCTGAGGCATTCCACTAAGAGATCACACAACATCTCAAGTCCATCCCTTGTCAGGAATCATAAGGGGTCTGGGGTGGATGAGCTACAAGGAGAAATGAACAAAATCAAACCTCCTATATTTGATTGTGAGCACAAGAAGGATGAAGATGCAAAGACATTACTGTTGGGCATGAGAAAGTATTTTCAATTGCATAATTATTCTTCTCATGAAGAAGGAAGAATTTCCATCTATCAACTCAAGGGAAAGGCATCCACATGGTGGGATTAGCTTGTGCAGGTGCAACATATTAAAGAGAAAAGTGTTACTTGGAGGGAATTCAAGAAGTAGTTTGAAAAGAAATACTTGACTAAGAGATACTATGACAAGAAAATGGAGATATTTGAACTCAAACTTGGGAGTATGACCATTGATGAATATGAGAGAAGGTTCTTAGAACTGTTGAAGTATGTCTCTTTCATCAAGGATGAGACAGTTAAGATTCAAATGTATTTGAGTGGATTGCCACCATTTATCAGTGACAAAATACAGTATGATGATACCAAGACATTGGAGGAGACCATAAGGCGAGCTAAATGCCTATATGATCAACAAAAAGAAAGGAAAAATTTACAAAAAGCTTGGGAAGACAAAACTAAAATCAACATGGATCAAAGGAAGAAGGGAACTAAGCCACCATTCTTCAGAAATAATCCTCAGGGACAACCAACTTCTAGAGAACCCAGAACGATTGAGACATGGGGTCAAAGGCCAAGGAAACCACCTATTCAATGTTGGGGTTGTAAAGGAGATCATATGTTCATATATTGTCTTCACAAAGGTGAAAAAGTGAGCACTGTTCACAATGTACAGCAAGTTGAAATAGTGGAATACATGGGCAAAAATGTACCAAGGATCTATGCAGCCCTGGACAACAAGAAAGAAGAGTATCAGTCACATATGATTGAAGTGGAAGGTATGATCAACAACCAAACCATTTCTATTTTAATTGATTCGGGAGCTAGTCATAGTTATATAGATCCTAAGATGTTGGAAAGTTTACATTTTCCAAGAAGCAAGCATGAAAAATCTTGGTTGGTGCAGTTGGCTACCGGAGCCAAAAGAAAAGTTAACAAGATGGTTAATTCATGTCTTATGGACATGAATGGACTGAGCACAAGGGCATACTTGAACATATTTTCTTTAGGTTCCTATGGTTTTCCAATTGGGATGGATTGGTTGGACCAACATCATGCTATCCTAGACTGTCATAACAAGGAATTTACTTGATTGGATGAGGAAGGGAGCCCAAGGAAAGTGCAGGGAATTTCGAGGGCAGTAACCATCAGGGAAATTTCAGCATTGCATCTGAAGAAATGTTACAGAAAAGGGTACCAAATATGTGTATCTCATCTGGAAGAGACACCTAAAGATAAGGTGCCAAATTTGGAAGATCATGTAGTACTCCCGAGCTTGTGAGTGAAAAGACTCTGTCAACGCACTCCTTGTGGACAATATGCACTCTCTGAATACAAAGGTTCAAGTTATCTCTCTTGGATTCTCCCTAACACTCTGAACTTCTTAGAATGGCTTCCTCGATACTTAACCAAGTATTGACCCTACGCATGCTTTGAGACAAGCTTCCTCACATCTTAACTCTTGAAGGGAAACTGTGCACTCCTTGCAACAGTTCTCAAATGCTCAATTGTTTCTCCTGAACAATATGACTATGAGCACGGTTCTTCCTATGCGCACCTTCAAGCTAACTCTGCTGAAATTCTGAGTCAGATCAGACTCTATCAATGCACACCTTGTGGACACTTATGCTCTCCTTACATACAAAAGTTTCACGTTATCTCTTATGAGCTTCTGAGTCAAAACAAACTTTGTCAACACACACCTTGCAGACACTATGCACTCCTTGCACTTGCTCGTAGAAGAGAAACAATTGAAACTTATCTAATATCCCACAAATCCATACTTTCAACCATGTAAATGCATTCATAACATAAGAACAAGAAATAACATAGAATTGGAATTAACAGAAATCCTACCATTCCTTCAGTCAGATAGACACAGCGACACCAAACATTTGGAATAATGCTCCTCTATTATATTCATTCAACTGTTATGTACATGGGTTCATACAATGCTCTTCAACAATTCTACAACTCTCAACTACAATGATATTTAACTACAATTAACTTCAACAGTCTCATTTGGGAAACAACACATTTATTTATACAACACGAGCTTGTTGAGTTTTCCCTCCAAGATACATTAGTGCTATCCTATCGAAATAAAAGCATCCAACTACTAAGGATTTGAGACAAACAAAGTTCGCTCACACAAGAATTATCCAAAATACTTGGAATATAACAAAATAATCCATGAAATAATATTGTATAAAATATGAATAGATAAGATAAGATAAGATGATAATGAGGGCTCGTTTATATACCCATGCAAGGGTGCCCTTAACCAATGGACATGTCCTTTGAGACATGTCCTTTCATTATTAATAGTTACTATTTATTAATTAATTATTATGTTATGAATATCTATTTATGTATATTTATGTTCATAACAGGATTTATTACAATAAATGTTTGTGACATACCTATAAGATCAAACGCATCAAATCTATACTGCAAGCTACTATATTAAAGAAAATGCATTTCCCAACGATATTATGTGATCGTCTAGCTCTAAAACATTTAAGAAGTTCTTAAATTACAGTCTTTTCAAAATATTCCATGGCAGGCCTTCTTAAATTCAAAATTATCCTCTTCAAAATGTGCACTAGTGCACTGAGCTGTCTTCCACTCGTGCTTTGTTGGCGATACTCCTGCATCACTTACAAAGGTATGTTTTTACATATTTAAATGAAATATTGTTTGTTGATTTCTTGAATGAGTTAAGAGAGTGGACACATATATTTGTTGAGCAAAACAGAAGATATCGCACTATTTCCCAAAGAAACTGGACTCCTGAGTTGATACGATAACTCAATGTTATAGATAATTGGGTAACATTAGCAGTAGATTATTGGTTGAGTAATATATTGGGAGGATACATTATTGAATTTGTAGTAGATTGCACTTAGTCATAGAGTACTTATGAAAGGGAATTTTTTAAGGGACTACGCGAAAGATACTTGAAATCGATGTCCACTTGGATTAAGATGTTGTGCGACAAGGGATGTATGAAAATGGAATTTGATTGCTAAGAGCCTTCGCGCATAAGGGGAAATGGGGGCTGGCCAGGGAATGGTTTGAGTGTCGTAGGGAAGAATAAAAGAGGAATGGATGAGTTGAGGATTCAAAGAGAGTAAAAGGTTGTGACAGAAGAAGAAAGTGGAGTATTGTGCAGTGGTAAGAGATTTAAGCCGACTAAGAAGAGGACTGTTTCTAAGAGAGAGGGACAACACAGTGAGGTTGAAGAAAGAGACACTGGTGTAATATTCCAACTCATATCATGCATAGAAGGTTAGGTCATCCCAATCAAAGAAGATCTCACTTAGGCCAGACTCTGTGTTGAACCCACAACCCCTTGCGCGTCTCCGAGATCTGAAGAAAATTTGGCAATTCTAATTAGTAAGGGGAGTAAGAATAGTAGTCAAGGGAGTCAGAGCAGTGGAAGTAGCACAATAACTTAGGTTCAGATAATATCACCGAAAAGGAATACCCTGCAAAACACGATGGTAGGAGTAGATCCCACCTTAAGGATGCCTCTCTTTTAAGGGGTCGATTCAGAGGATCCAAAGCAACATTTGTTTATTTGTGAAATGATATGGTATGTGAAGAACATCGAGGATGATGTTGTGAAGATTGTGCAGTTGGCAACAACCTTTAGAGAATGTGCATTGGTCTCGTTTATGAAGTATCAAAATACTACACCTATTGTAATCTTCTAAGTTACATAGGCATTCAAGAAGAAATACATTCAGGAAAATACACGTACTCAAGAAGTGTGTCTTCCAGTGTGTTTTCCTCAATATATCTCTTCGACATGAAACCGATCTCATCGGCTAAAGACCAACTCACATTACAAATTACAATGATGGAGGGGATMGTCTCCTTCAAAGAACACACGTTTAAYCCCCTCCACTCTACTTTGACTCMTATTTTCAATAATMTTGAAACTACCACAATCGACAACATAATGTTTTGTTACTAAATTATAGACTCGACTTRCTTGCTTTTCGACTATAAGTSGAGTTGACTTGACTCAAACTAGACTCGACTAAACTATGACTTACCCATGAAATTTTGTCATTCGTGATTATTCTTTTTGTACATACAAATAGAAAATTATTTTTCTCTRGAMCTAAATAAGAACCATCACAATACAACCCATATCATCTCGATGCCAAAATTCGACCTGTATCTTTTTAGAGGCTCTTGTCGATGAAGTCCAGCGTGCATCCTGGTGAATAATTCTCCATCTTTTTGAAGTCGAATCACATTCTTTAACAAGCGGATCAGTGAATAAGTTGACCTGGATACATGATAATTTGAATAGTTGGTCGGTCGACCATACTAACAACGAGCARTCGAATCTTCTTCGACTCGCCATACTGAACGAAGYGKTTTAGATTGACTCGCACATTCACAACTTTAACTAAGAGATCTACTACCGATTTTATATTTTTCAAAATACCATATCAACACTTGGGTGTTCACTTCTTTCATCGATCGATACCACTCTGATTGGCATGCATGTACTCAGTTCGTTTTTATTTCCATAATGTGCTTCATCAAGAATAAATTCGGTGGGTATCTTCAATATCAAGAACAATTAGCATCCACGACCAACCATCTCGATCTTTTCTTATCTCTCCATCTTCTCCATGTGAGAATCAATTTGTATATTTTTTATATCTCCATCAAGTTCATACCACCCCTCATTCTCCATGTGAGAATCAATTTGTATATCTTTTATCTCTCCATCAAGTTCAGACCACCCCCCATTCACTGCTATTGTCACCCAGCAGAATGAAGCAGGCAACGGCACCAATGTTGTAATCTTCTAGATTATGCATGCATTCAAGAAGAGATACATTGAGGAAAACACATCAAGGCACACATACTCAAGAAGTGTATGTGGGAAGGTTAATCAAAATGTCTATTCCATCTTCATATGTGGGAAGGTTAATCAAAATGTCTATTCCATCTTCATCTCTATTTGTAAATAGAGAGGTGGTTGGAGTGGTTATACCCACTCCAACTAATCCCTTTGTTAAGTATGTTTACCCTCTATTACATACATTTACTTGGTGTATCTCCTTTATTACCTATATTTATATATTACTTCTATGTGGGACATACTAGAACATTGGTAAGAAGTAAATCAAGCATTATTAAAATAATTTCAAAAACCTATGTCTGAATCGCAGTGTAGTGCATTACAGAGTTGAAAGAGATTAAGAAGATAGTAAATGAATATGTTTGGGACTTCAATCAAAGATTTAATATTCTGAAGGATAGATTCTCATTCCAGATAAATAGGAATTGGTTTATTACAGGTGTATTGCCACATATACGCTACCCTTTGACATAGTAGAAGATTGTGGTGTAGGTAGAAGCACTATAAATTGCAATAAAATTAGAATCATCCCCTGTAGGTGAAAGTAGCCCAGAGATGGCTCAAGTCCACATAGGAGTAGGGTTCGGAGAGCAGACCAGGGATGAAGGATACCACAAAAGTGTACTACTCCGTTAGGTCAGTCTATTTTCATGGGCTAATGCCCCGCGCTACCGGCGCACTCGAAGATTCCTGCTCTCATGGCCCCTGACCCACAGATTTATCTCGAAATTCCTATTACTAGTAAGAGTAAGATGCTATGAGTGATTTGATCATAATGGAACATACCTAATCACACTAGAAAGAGTGGTCTGATCCTCCCCATGAAGTTATTGTTGTATTCCTTGAGTTATTTCTTGGCTAGGGAAACAATTCTAAGGACATTATAAAGTTTTAGGTGGTTGTGTTTTAAAATATGTTCAAAGAATAGAGAATATGATAGTGGATTTGAGTGTGATATTTTATGATATTTTTATTTTATTAATAGTCAAACTATAAAGGGCTAGATATTAATGCTTTGGCACAAATTTAAATTATCGTGGGTAGAATAATGAAAAAACAAAATCAAAGAAAAAAATGATGTATTTAAAGATAAATATCAAAATTATCTATGATACAAGAAAACACGGACAGATACAATTGAGCTTCATTTGTTCATGTGAGATTATATTTCAAAACACAAACAAATTATAAGATTAATGAAACAAGTCATTATTTTAACTTACAGTTGAAGCCATGTGTTATGACCCAAGGGGGGGCATATATATGGCTAAATGTATATGATATGACCCCAAGGGGGGGCAGATATGGGCCTAAATGTACATGTAATGTGTAAATACATATCTAATAGGGTCAACCTAGTGATAAAGGGGCCTCATGTGCAAGTGTGAATAGCTATATATAAGAGATCATGTATTCATTATTGAGATGTGAATTGTGAAGTATGAATGGTATTGGGTTATTTGGAGGGGGTTCCCCTATTATTTAAGGAGTTATTGTGTAACTTATCTATATTGGAGTTGTGCTCCACGTTGACATTCTATACATGGTGTGTACTTCTGTTATTTTCTGATATTTGTAACATTTGGATATTTTTTAGTTGTTTCCTAGTGGATATCTGAAGAGTCGTCGCTCGTTCCCTCCATAATTACCATTTTCATTTTTATCCCCTTCGTCTATACACATTTTTGGGCATTGGGGAAGGCTCCACTTGGAAAGGTTTGTACCTTACCTCATGGGAAGAACGGGATAAAGGCCCAGGGAGAAATGTAGCTGGAAAAAGTTAAGAGCCGAATTTAAACCTTCGAGATGCTTCTCCTAGGGATCCCTGAGAAAGCACTGCAACACTTCTCAGCAAGAAAAGGGGACCCACATATCAATATAACACTTAAGGAATTTGTTTGTGGATCGGAGGTCTCATCGTGAGCCAGCCTATCATGTCCATGAACATGTATCGGTATGACACTACCACCCAACTGGTCAACAAACCAATGTAGTGGCTCTTGGTTGCATGGCCAAGGGTCTCATCACGAGCCAACCTTCTCATTTTGGTGAAATGATTGTGGGTGACACTACCACTAGCTGGTCACCAAGCCAAGGAGGTGGCCATCAACTCTTTCCTTACAACATGAAGAAATAAAGCTAAAATAAGAAAGCAAAGATAAAAATAAATGTCAATCAATGGGCTTGGAAACTGATGTAGGAGCATCATCATAAAATCACAAGTGGGGGACAACTCAACACCCTAGCGTGCATTTTGAAGTGATTTTGAATTTAAGATGCCATGTCATGCAAATATCTTGAAAAAATTGTAATTAAAGAAGATCTTAAATGTTTAGAGATTGAACCATCGCGTGAGTTCGATGGGGAGTGTATTTTCCTTTAATGTAGTAGGTTTTAGTACAGATTCGAAGTATTCTCTCTTATTTGTCTATACCAATAATTTATTGTAATAATCCCTAGTAGTTGAAAGCTTTTAATTTGATAGGATATCACTAAGGTAAACAGGGGGAAAAGATCGATGAGGTATTTTTGTATAAATAAATGTATTGTTGCCCAAATAAGGTTGATGATGATCGGAGAGCGTTGCAAGTTATTATAGTTGTTGTTGATACCGTTGAAGGATATTGTATGAGGCCATGTATGTATCATTTGAATGAATATAACAGAGAAACATTGATCCAAAGTGTTTGGTGTTGTTGTTAATGTGTCTATCTGAATGAGTGAATGGTAGGATTTTTGTTTACTTATAATTCTCTGTTATTTACTTGTTCTTATGTTATGAATGCATTACATGCTTGAATGTATGAATCTGTGAGGATTAGATAAGTTTCAATTGTTTCTCTTCCACGAGCAAGTGCAAGGTGTGCATTGATAGAATCTAGCATGAATCAGAAGATCAGAAGAGATAACGCAAAGATTTTATTTGCAAGGAGTGTAAAGTGTCTGCAAGGTGTGCATTGATAGAGTCTGTTTTGACTCAGAAGCTCATGAGAGATAACTTGAAGTTGTTTGCAAAGAGTGTAGAGGACCTCGCAAGGTGTGTGCAGGTAGAAACACACTAAGTGTCATATTTTTCAGGAGGAACAACAAAGTTGTGTAAGGAACTATTGCAAGGTGTGCACAGTCACTCACAAAGAAGTTGAGTCGTGGAAGAAGACTTGTTGCAAGGAGTGCACAAAGTCAAAATTTGACTAAGTGTAGAAGAAACACTCTGAGGAGTTATAGGTTTCGAGGAAAAACAAGCTCAGAAGAGATAGCAGATGAAATTTATTCAATAGGGAGGAGCCCTTTAAGATTCGCCAAATTAACGAGCAGGATCCATTCCAAGGAAGCGGGATCATTCCAAACCGTTAGATTTGGGAGAGTTGCATGGAGGTTAGCCTTGGAGTCCTTCGACACTCCAAGTATTCAGAGGTTTATAAGTGTTTAAGGAGTTGGTATCGTCAAATTCCCAAAGCCACGAAGAAATCCTAGTTGTTGGTTGCAAGGAGGATACATGGTAGCGGATCAAAGAGTTCAGGAGGTAGAGCTACAAAAGAATTGCGTAGAGAAAACAACGGTTTCTACTGAAGTTGCGAAGGATGAGGAGATCTAGACCATTGGATCCAAGAAGGACACGTGGCAGAGATCCACAGACTTTGGAGAAAGAGCCCTTCAGAGGAAAGCGAGGGTAGAATATCCAAAAATATCGAAGGCCGGACTAGTGGAAAACATCATGGTCATCGATCTAAAAAGGACACTTGTCATCAAATCGAGGGAAGTTAATCCCATCCGTCAGATTGTGTAGACGTGTGGCATCAGATCCCTCACTTTCATGATAGGACACTTCAGGAGAAATTGGAGAGTGGAATCCCTAAGGTTGTAAGTCCCAAATTTCTAAAGTATATCACAACCATTGGCTGTCAGGGGAGCATGGGCCATAGATCTGGTCTAGGTGTTTCTGTCGGTTCAGAGTTTGGATAAAAATGGGTTAGTTGCATCCAAAACAGTTGAAGCCCAAAATTGCGAAGGAGGGTTGGCCTGAGGTTATAGCCCACTGTCATAAAGAAGAAGAGCCTAGCAAGAGGAGCTAGCACATGCCAATTAAAGATACCAGAAGTGCTAGAAAAAGGGCATGCAGGTGAAACAAGCCTACGTGGGAAACCAAAAGGGGCCTATGTAAATTGATCCCAGGGGCTAGTAGAGTCTTGAAGAGTTGATTTGGCTCAATATTTTGAAGATCCTTGACCGAGAGGTCGAACAACCCCGAGGAGAGAAGGGGGGTCTGCATCAAGTTGTATCTTTGCCACAGATTTAGTTTCTGTGGGCAAGAAGAGGCAATCTGGTATCATTAAGTTTCTTTTGAAACTCTGTGTGAAGTAAAATTTTAGCACCATGCTACCTAGAAGACGTGCGGAGCCACCTGTAGAAAATCGAGACGTGGAAAGGGAGATGAGAGAAATTCGTGCAATATTCGATGCTATGGAGACAACACAAAGGAGAGCACCTGATGTTGGAGATGTCAGTGATGTAGAGAGTGAAGAAAGGGAAGTTGAAGCTATAGTAGAGGATGTTGCAGAAGAACACTTGTTGAAAGTTGTTTTCAAATTGGGAGCTAGAGAAAAGATAGACATCCCAATGTATGAAGGCAACTTGGATGTTGAAGAATTTCTTGATTGGATACGAGCAATGGACAAGTAATTCGATTATGAAGACGGATGAGGACAAGAAATTGAAGCATGTTGTCACCAGATTGAAAGGATATGTAGCACTGTGGTGGGATGAACTGCAGGATGAAACGAGAAGCAAAGGCAAGAAAAAGATCAAGAACTGAGATAGAATGGTAGCCAAGATGAAAGATAAATTCATACCCCAGGATTACCAAATAAATCTGTCTAGGAAATTGCAGAACCTGAGAGAGAAAGGATTGACAGTAAAAGAATACACGGAGGAGTTTTATAAGTTGAACATCAGGGTTGGACAGAGAGAAAAATATGATGAAAAGGTTGTTGGGTATATTAATGGCCTAAGATATGAAATCCAGGATGAAATCAACATGATAGTAGTAAGAATAGTAGAATATTATTATCATATTGTGTTGAAGGAAGAAAAAAAATTGGCCAGGAAATAGAATCAGTGAAGTAGAGGGATAAGTCTAAATAGAGGTAAGGGAACTGTCCATGACAAGGTACAAAAGCCTAAGGTTGAGACTGGAAAACCTCACAGTCACTCAGAAAGAGGAGGAAGTTCCCGAGGGAGACATTATGGTGGAAGGAATGCTTTTCCTCAAGGAAGAGGAGGAGAGGTGAAGTGTTTTGCCTGTAAAAACTAGGACACATGTCTTGGGAATGCCCTGAGAGAAAGAAAGAAGGAGGAGGCAAAGCTCACATTTCGGAAGCGCAAAAGAGGAATTTGGAGGTAGAAGGCATAGAAGATGGGAGATCCTTGATGATGAGGAAGGTTCTCTTGAGGCCTGAAACAGAAGTGGAAAAACCAGTGTAGAGGAACAGTTTGTCTAGGATTGCTTGCAAGACTAAAGACAAGGTATGAAAGGTGATAATTGATAGTGGGAGCACTAATAACTTGGTATCCATAGAAATGGTGGAGAAGTTGGAGTTGGAGAAAACTACACATACGAGCCCGTATAGAGTCTCATGGTTGCAAAAAGGACACCAGGTAATGGTAACTAAACAATGCCTAGTTGAATTTAAGATAGGAGGATATATAGATGAGATTTTGTGTGATGTGATTCCCATGGATGTATGTCATGTCTTGTTGGGGAGACCATGGAAGTTTGACAGGAATTTCATTCATGATTGGAGGAAAAATACTTATACCTTGGAGAAAAATGGTAGGACAGACATTCTACTGCCAATAGAGGATAAGAAAGTGAAGGAAGAGGGCAGCACAAGTATACTTCTCATGAGTGGGAAGGAACTCCTAAGTGAATTCAAKAAGGAATAGGAGATGTCATTTGTTGTAGTGAGGAATCCCAAATTCATCCTTACAAGTACTTTTATGGATGATCTTCCTGAAGAAATTCAGGAGTTGTTAGAGAATTTTKCTGACATAGTAGTGGATGAGTTATCTAGCTCATTGCCACCTATYAGGAGTATCATCCATCACATTGAACTCATACCAGGAGAGATTATGAAAAACAATGCAACGTACAGATTGGTAGCTCAAGAGAATGAGGAGATAAATAAGCAAGTATGGGATTTGATGGACACAGTTTTGGTTAGAGAAATCTTGAGTCCATGCACAGTACCAACAGTGTTGAGTCCAAAGAAAGATGGAGGATGGAGAATGTGTATAGAATCAAGAGCTATAAACAAAATCACCATCAGGTACATATTTCCTTTTCCCAGGATGGGTGACTTAATGGATTTCTTGAGCAGAGAAAGTTATTTTTCTAAGATAGACTTGAAAAGTGGATATCACCAGATAAAGATGAGAGAAGGTGATGAGTGAAAAATATCCTTCAAGACAAATGAGGGGTTGTATGAATGACTTGTTATGCCATTTGGCTTAACAAATGCCCCGAGTAATTTTATGAGATTGATGAATGAGGTATTGAAATATTTTATTGGTAAGTTTTTTATTGTATATCTATATGATATATTAGTCTTTAGTAAAACTAAAGAAGAGCATTTGAGGCACTTAACATTAGTGATGAGAAGGTTGTAGCAGGAGAAGTTGTTGATAAATCTGAAGAAACCCTCTTTTATGAAGAAAGAACTCATTTATTTGGGTTTTATAATCTCTTGAAATGAATTGAAGATGGATCTAGTGAAGGTGAGAGAAATCAAAGAATGACCATCGCCAAGAAGCATATTCGAGGTGAGAAGCTTCCATAGATTAGCAAGTTTCTATCGGAAGTTCATTATAAATTCCAGTGGCATTTGTACACCAATGTTAGATACGGTGAAGAAGAGACACAAGTATTTCAAATGGACAAAATAAGTTGAGAAAGGCTTCAGGATATTAAAGGAGAATATAACCGAACAACTGATGCTGGTCTTACCAGATTTTGAGAAGACATTTCAAGTACAATGTGATGCTAGTGGAGTTGCAATTGGAGAAGTCTTAAGCCAGGACAATAGACCTATTGCATATTTCAGTGAGAAGATGAATTACACCAAGAGGAAGTACTCCACATACGATAAAGAGTTTTATGCAATAATTCAAGCCTTGAAGAAATGGAGGCACTACCTTGTACCAAAAGAGTTTGTTTTCTATAGTGATAATCAGGCTTTACAATTCATAACCAAACAGGAGAAGTTAAATGAAAGACATGTTAAGTGGATATATTTTATGCAAAATTTCATTTTTGTCATTAAACATATTTCTGGTAATGTTAACAAAGTTGTTGATGCATTGAACAGGAGATGTTTGATTCTGCAGGAATTTCAAGTGAAAACTTTAGGGTTTGAACACCTTAAGGAGATGTATTGTGATGATCTAGATTTAAAAGAAGCATATGAAGCATGTGAAAATATTCTTCTTAGAGACAGAATCCAATGGACAAAGTATTTGATTCAAGAGGGAATATTGTTTAAAGGTAGCCAATTGTGCATACCAAAGTGGTCGATGAGAAATAATTTGTTGAAAGAAAAACATAGTGGAGGCCAAGCAGGACATTTTGACCATGACAAGACATTTGCACAGTTGAAAAGTTCATACTATTGGCCAGGTATGAGAGCATATGTGAAGAAATTTGTAAACATATGTAATATTTTCCAATATGCAAAAGGAAAGAGACAGAACACTGGGTTGTATCAACCATTGTCTATTCCAGATAGGCCTTGGGATGCAATAAGAATGGATTTCATGTTGGGGTTGCCAAGAACACGAAGGGTAAGTGATTCCAAATTTGTTTTAGTTGATATATTCTCAAATATGGCACACTTTATCCCATGCCAGAAAACTAATGATGCAACACATATTCCAAAAAAAAAAATCAAGGAAATTGTGAGACTTCATGGGTTGCCCAAGAGTATTGTTTCAGATAGGGACACTAAATTTGTTAGAAATTTCTAGAGGACAATGTGGAAGAAGCTAGGGACAAAATTGTCCTTTATTTCAACATATCACCCTCAAACAGACAGACAGACTAAGGTGATAAATCAGAGTTTAGGGAATTTGTTGAGGAGTCTGGTCACTGAACATCATAAGCAGTGGGATCAGATTCTATCACAAGCAGAGTTTACATACAATGACTCATTAAACAGGAGTATGGGAAAGATTCCATTCCAAATAGTATATGGAATGCATCCAAAAGGAGTATCAAAGTTGAGATATTTGGAGGAGAATGAATTCAGAAGCGTTGGAGTAGAAGACTTCGTTGCAGAAATGAAGAAGCTTCGTAATCAAATTAAAGAGCAGTTGCAGAACAACTACAGTGAACAAAAACGCAGAGTTGATCAACATAGGAGAGAACTTCAATTTGAAATGGGAGATCAAGTTCTATCACATCTCAGGAAGGAAAGGTTCTAAAGGGGAACATATAACAAACTAAAGTTGAATAAGATAGGACCGTGCAAGATCCTAAGAAAATTTGATGCTAATGCTTATGAGATAGAGCTACAAGAGGATGTGGGTATATCACCCATATTCAAAATTTTAGACCTGTATCCTTATAGGAAGGATGACATCAAAGGATCAAAATATCATAAAGAGATCTAGTGGGAGAAAAAGATCCCTGTAGCAGAAAATACGCAGAYGGAGGAGATCATAGATCAGAGGTTTGGTAAGAGAATCGGGAGAAATACCTATTCTAAGTATTTGGTAAAGTGGAAAGGACACCCAATAGAAGATGTTAGTTGGGTAAATGAAGTAGATATTCAAAATCATGGAAGGTCATTGCAGGAGCTCATGGACAAGAGTCCATGAAATTTTTTCCAGAGGAGTATGATGCAACAACATCATCATCAAAGCACAAGTGGGGGACAATTCAGCGCCCTAGCGTGCATTTTGAAGTGATTTTGAATTTAAGATGGCATGTCACACAAATATATTGAAAAGATTGTAATTAAAGAAGATCTTAAATGTTTAGAGGTTGAACCATCGCGTGAGATTGATGGGGAGTGTATTTTCCTTTAATGTAGTAGGTTATAGTACATATTCAAAGAATTCGCTTTTATCTATCTGTACGAATCATTTATTGTAATAAGCCTTGGTAGTTGAAAGATTTTAATTTAATAGGATAGCACTAAGGTAGTCAGAGGGAAAATCTCGATGAGCTCTTTTTGTATATATAAATGTATTGTTGCCCAAATAAGGTTGTTGATGGTTGGAGAGCATTGCAAGTTATTGCATTTGTTGTTGAGACCACTGAAGGATATTTTATGAGTCCATGTATGTATAATTTGAATGAATATAACAAAGAAGTGTTGATCCAAATTGTTTGGTTTTGTTGTTACTATGTCTATTTGAATGAGTGAATTGTAGGCTTTCTGTTTACTTTCAATTCTCTGTTATTTACTTGTTCTTATGTTATGAATGCATTACATGGTTGAATGTATGAATCTGTGAGGATTAGATAAGTTTCAATTGTTTCTCTTCAAAGAGAAAGTGCAAGGAGTACATAGTGTCTGCAAGGTGTGTGTTGGCCCTCAACTAAGTTTTGGGGAAACTTTGGTCAGTTTTGGCCCACTTTTGGACTTTAACACGTTGATTGAAGTAGGAGCACCCAGGCGGAGATGAGATCGCGGATCTCACCTATTTTGAGGGTTATGTGGACCCAATAAAGGTTCTGTTAGCACATAATTATGACTAGGGGTACTCTCCTGAAGAAGTGTCCCTTGGGCGAAGAAAAAAAGATCCAAAAACCCCACTTTCCCAAAGTTTTGAGGGCGGGCACGTCATTTTAATGAATGGGCACTTTTGGGCGATCACGATATGCCCGCCTGAATCTACTGCTCTCATGTGATTCCGGACTCCCCCGACTTTCTTCCTTTAACGANGGGGTCCAGAATCGGGCGCACACCTTTCTAATGGTGGAGATTGGGGCACCCAAATCAACGGCTCTCAAGCCTTTCCAGATCCTCTTGTCGTTCTGCTTTTAATGAGAAGGGGGGGGGTCCGGAATGAGGTGGGGGCCCCACCTGTCGTGTCGACCTCCTGCACACCTTTCCCATCTCAGGACCCACGTATCTTGCCATGTCTAGCCACATGGCCCCCCTTTCAGCTCATCTCCCTCTCGCCACCTGCCATGTGTCCCTTTCGCCCAGTCATCTTCCACCTCTCATCCCGTGAACCATTCGACTGGTCCAGGTGGCCCCTCGAGAAGACCTCCACGTCCCCAAAGGGCAGAGTTGACCAAAACTGTTCTTGATCCCAAGAGGGTGGTTATTGCAGTTGTTGGAGGTGGTTAGACATCGTCTCCACCATAAATGGAAAGTCTGGCAAAGGACTGAAGCACGTCAATCCATCTGTAGGACAGTCAAGAGTCCAATTGCAAAACGCATTTTTTTCCATTTAACGTTAAGACTCCGGACGATTGCAATCGGACTCCTGACTGTTCTGCGGATGGATTGACGTGCTTAAGTCCTTTGCCATACTTTCCATTTATGGCGGAGACTATGTCTAACCACCTCCAACAATTGCAATAACCACCCTCTTGTGATCAGGAATGGTTCTAGTCAACTTTGCCCTTTAAGGATGTGGAGGTCTTCTCAAGGGGCCACCTAGACCAGCCAAACGATTCACGGGATGAGAGGTGGAAGATGACTGGGTGAAAGGGACACATGGCAGGTAGTGAGAGGGAGATGAGCTGAAAGGGGGGCCATGTGGCTGGACATGGCAGGATACGTGGGTCCTGAGATGGGAAAGGTGTGCAGGAGGTCGACACGACAGGAGGGGGCCCCACCTCATTTCGAACCCCCCCCCTTATCATTAAAAGAAGAACGGCAAGAGGGTCTGGAAAGGCTTCAGAGCTGCTGATCTAGGTGCCTCAATCTCCACCATTGG
>JASDQU010306182.1:100453-118343 GCA_032191745.1 Picea mariana
AAATAAAGGGTAATGTATTATAGAAGTAGCTCAGTGCAAGTAGTTAGAGTTTCTTTGTGCGAAGGAATGCATGTAGTTGAGGCTTTGTGCTTGACTGTGATTTTGTAGAAGGTGCTAAGTTTTTTGATAAAGATTGTGGCTCTATGCATTTAACCTATTTTTGGAAGGCAAAGAAGGAGGATCTAGGGCTTAGTACACAGATCTCATGACTTTTGTGAAGCTCAACTCTGTGGCTTAGCGCACACGAGTGATTGAATTTCTATTATCAAAGATTCATGTCCCAGCTTGGTTACAGACACCTAGGTCATGTAACCCCCCCTGCTTCTACCCCAGGTGAGACTTCACCTGTTTCACAGGTGTTTCCGGAAGGGCCAGTAGTTGTGATTTGTTTGGTGCGTTGTTAAGCATTGAACCCTGGGTTTGCCCCTATGCCAAAAAATGGTTCCATTGTCGGGACCTGAAACTATGATTGCTGGGAACTGGAGTAAAGAAAAAGAGAAGTTATGTGCGTAGATTTGTTGCTGAAGTGTGCAATACTCTACTTTACTTGTGAAACTTTGTGCCAAGAAAGTAAGTTGTTCTGAAGAAAAGAGGTAATATCCTAAAAGAAGCAAGCTTTGTGCTTTGGTAAGAGAAAGATAAGTGAAAATTTTTGTTTTGAAAGCATGAATTTAAGTATGTTTAATAGATCTTGTCCTAGTTTGAAGGCTAGGGTGCAGTTGAAAGAAAGAATTGATTTGAGTAAATTTAATGAAAATAAAGAAAGATATGTTATTCCTATGCATAGAAAGAGTTTTTGGACTAATAAGTGGATGAAGGAAACTAGAAAGAATTTTTGCAAATTGCAGGTCCAACACTATGATCCTAGGGGAAGTACGTAGTACAGAAAAGATTGGGGAACATTTAAGAGAAAAAGAGGATTGACTTTCTGTTATAATTGTAGAAGGCCGGGACATCTTTCTAAGGAATGCCCCGAGGTAGGCCCTATTTGTCTTTTTTGTAAGATTGTTGGTCATGAGGTTGAGGATTGTCCAAGGATTATTGCTAAAGTTGAAGGTATAGGAATAAGTCAAGAAAACTATGAAAAAATACAAGAGACCAAGGGAATGTTACGAAGCCATAAAGAGAAAAGGTCAGAGGAAGTTCAGACTATGTTGTTACAGTTGGAAGAAACGATGGATATTCATAAAGATGTCAGTTTACCAAAAATCCTGGAAAAAAAAAAGCGCATAAGTGCAAGAATAAAATACTTCGGCATAGACTATATAGTCTTGGATGAAGAAACACAAGTGAATATTATGACAAAAGAAACTTGGAAAGTTTTGGGAAATCCTAATGTGGTACCTTCTTTAGGAAGGATAAGAGTTTTTAAGGGAAAGATGATACCTTTATGTGGAAGAGTAACTATTGTACCTCTTATTGTTCATGGAACATCAACTGAAGAACAATTTGAAGTCATTAGGTTTGTTGAGGACAATGCCCCTTTCCCACTTTTGTTAGGTAAAACTTGGATTGAGAAGGATTGGATCAGAAGGAAAGCAGAGGAAGAATCTAGAGAAAATAAAAAGAAATAATAAAGGGATTTCATAGCTAAGAAAATAGACCGACTAATATAAGAACGAGAGGACAAGTCGAAGAAACAGAGAAAAGTAACAATGCAGGAGGGACAGAAATCAAAAGAATTAGTTGTCAAGGTTGAAAGAATGCAAGAAGGCTTGAAGGACCTATCTATCCAATAGATAAGTGTGCCCACTCAGGAAGTGTTAAGAAAAGGGATATTAACTTTAGAACCTTTGAGGGTACTTCAACAGTGCGAAGCCACTACACTAGGGGAAGATAAGAATAAAAATGGAAAGATGATTCTAGAAATAGTTAAAGAGACTTAGATAACAAGAACGAAGTCAAGGAAGCTCGATAAAAAGAAGGATAAGTTGGAAAAGATACAAGAATTTAAGGAGACCAGATGGAATACTTCGTAGACTGGAACCTTGTAGGAGGCTAGTTCACAGGATTTGACCCTTGCTGGAATAGCAGGTCTGTGCAGATTTTCACTTTGCCCTGGCGATGTTATCTAACCATTGGAGGTACCCCGACCATTAGAGTGATGCTCCAAAATGATTAGGAAACACATTTATGGGTTTATGGACTGCTTTTTGACATTGAGATCGATCCTTAACCACTAGATTTACATTGATGGAATAAGTTTCATGTCCGTTGGAAGATCCATCACGATGCCCTGCTTATTTAGCTCGTCGATGGTGGCGCTAGGACCACTTTTTTCTAAACGTGATTGACTGAGCTATGAAGATAATTATCCAAGTGTCGATTTGTGTTATCTGTCTTTATATGAAACTATACCCTGCCTATCCATTTGTCTACCCCATCTGTCTATATAAAGATAGAATGGCGGGCGAAGCCCAACTACTGAAAGAAAAAGAGAAGTTGCTCATAGAGCATGTCATGGTGAAAGAAGAAGTAATTAAATCATGTTGCTCTATACCAGGCTTGGTACAAGAGGAGAAGGAGCCTATCGAATATCAAGTAGCGAAGCTTGCAGAGACTCTCCAGCTATTTCAGGATAGGATAGTTGAACTGGAGACCCGAGCAGTGCCGAGCACCCCGCAAAAGGTGCATGACCAGAGGGAGGAGACCACCAAAAAAACATTATCAAGTATGAAATCCGTCAGTTCAGCATGTAAACAGTTTAGTGATAGGAGTGCCCAGACATATTAACACCTCGTCAAGGATCAAGAGTTAAAGAAGCTAAAGGCTCAGTTATAGGAGGCACAACAACAAGCATTCTCATTGTAGGCACAGATGAAGCTGCTCACAGCAGTGGAAAGTATGAAGAGATCCCAGGAGAAACACACAGTACAGTAGTGGAAAGTATGAAGAGATCCCAAGAGAAACACACAATACAGTAGCAGATCACTACCCTCCAAGGTAAGGTGATGGAAGTAACAAATAAGTTACAACCTGTGCAGGACAAATCTTGCAAAGTATTCGAGGATATCGATAGACAGGGTTCACAGCTAGATCAAGTATTTGCAGCAGTAGAACAGTGCTTGGAAGGGCCTATTATAGAGCAGACAGTCTAGGAGCTCCTTGAGGAGGAGGCTCAGGCGAGGCAGCAAGTCGAGGCAAATCAAGTTAAGATTCATAATTTCTAAGAAACATTGTCCAGACCTGAGTGACTCGGGATGAGTCATAGGTGAGTGTTGGGGGCGTGTTGGCCCTCAACCAAGTTTTGGGGAAACTTTGGTCTGTTTTGGCCCACTTTTGGACTTCAACACATCGATCGAAGTAGGAGCACCCAGGCGGATATGAGATCATGGATCTCACCTATTTTGAGGGTTATGTGGACCCATTAAGGGGTCCTCTAGGGTTTTGTAACGGTTTTTTGGGATGTCGACCCATGGGTTTTCCCCATGTTTAGGCCTTATTGTAAGGGTTTGCAAAGTATAAATAAAGGGGAATTTTTTGCAGAAGTATCTTAGTGCAAGTAGTTCGAGTTGATTTGTGTGAAGGAATGCATGTGGTTGAGGCTTTTTTCTCAACTTTGATTTTGTAGAAGGTTCTAAGTGTTGTGATAAATATTGTGGCTCTATGCATTTGACCTATTTTTGGAAGGCAAAGAAGGAGGATCTAGGGATTAGTGCATAGATCTCTTGTCTTGTGAGAAGTTCAACTTTGTAGCTTAGTGCACAGGAGTGATTGAATTGCTATTATCACAGATTCGTGTCCCAACTTGGTTATAGACACATGTGTCATGTAACCCCCCTTGCTTCTTAAACATAGGGTGAGACTTCACCTGCTTCGTAGGTGTTGCTAAAGGGGTTGGTAGTCAGGGTTTGTTTGGTCTGTTGTTAAGAATTTAACCCTGGTTTTGCCCCTATGCCAACAGTGTGCATTGACAGAGTGTATCTCAACTCAAAAGCTCAGAAGAGATAACAAGAAGCTTTTATTTGTAAGGAGTGCAAAGTGTCCACAAGGTGTGCGTTGACAGATTTTGTTTTGACTCAGAAGCTCAGGAGAGATAACTTGAAGTTGTTTGAAAATATTGCAAAGGACCTCGCAAGGTGTGTGCAGGAAGAAACACACTCGGTGTCATACTATTCAAGAGGAACAATCAAGTCGTGTAAGGAATTGTTGCAAGGTCTGCACAGTCACTCACAAAGAAGTTGAGTTGTGGAAGAAGACCTATCGCAAGGTGTGCACAGAGTCAAAATTCGACTAAGTGTCTGAGAAATGCTCTGAGGAGTTAGAGGTTTTGAGGAAGAACAAGCTCAAATGATATAGTGGACATAAGTTATTTAATAGGGAGGAGCCCTTTAATATTCCCCAAATTAACAAGCAGGATATGTTCCAAGGATGATGGATTATTATAGAGTGTTATATCTAGGAGAGTTGCATGAAGGTTAGCCTTGGAGTTCTTCAACACTCCCAGTATTCAGAGATTTATAAGTGTTTAAGGAGTGGGGATCATCGAAGTCCTAAAAGTCACAAAGAAATCCTAATTGTTGGTTGTAAGGAGGATACATGGCAACAGATCAAGGAGTTCGGGAGGTAGAGCTATGGAAGAATTGTGTAGAGAACATAGTGGTTTCTGTCGAAGTCATGAAGGTTGAGGAGATATGGACCATTGGATCCAAGAAGGACACGTGGAAAATATCCATGGACTTTGGAGGAAGAGCCCTTCAGAGGAAAGTGAGGGTGGAATATCCAAAACTCTCGAAGGTCGGACTAGCGGAAAAGATCGTGGTCATCGATCTGAGAAGGGCACTTGTCATCAAATTGGGGGAAGTTAATCCCAGCCATTAGATTATGTGGACATGTGGCATCATATCCCTCACTTATGTGATAGGATTCCTTAGGAGAAATAGGAGAGTGGAATCCCTAAGTTCGTAAGTCCTAAATTTCTAAAGTAGATCACATTCATTGGCTATCAGGGGAGCATGGGTCATAGATCTGGTCTAGGTGTTTTCGTTGGTTCGGAGTTCAAGTAAAAGGGGGTCAGTTGCATCCAAAACATCCAATGCTAAAATTTATGACGGAGGGTTGGCCCGAGGTTATATCCCATGGTCATAAAGAAGAAATTCTTAGCAAGAGGAGCTAGCACTAACCAATAAAATATACCATAAGTGCTATAAAAAGGGTGCGCAAGTGAAACAAACTTATGTGGCCAACCAAAAGGGGCCTACGTAAATTGATCCCAGGGGGTAGTAGAGTCCTGAAGAACTGATTCAGCTTAGTCATTTGAAGATCCTTGATCAGGAGGTCGCGCAGCCCCGAGGAGAGAAGGGGGTTCTGCATCAGAAACATTTGCATCCATGATAAGGTTCAAATCACCCTCAACAAAGGCACCCATAGGTGAGTGTTACATTTCCCTGCTATCACATGCACCCCATGCAAAATGTTTTTCCCTCACCACCTCATACGCTTGCATGATTTGGATCAAGCTCCACCAGGGAAACAAACTTGAATTACGGGAGACTAGCCCAATAGGTCACCCTAAGACCATTCCAAACCATAGACTTGTCAAGTTGCATAATGTTTTGAGCATTTTTTTGGGTTTATGGGCGTTTGATGCACATGTTTGGGCATTTTAATTATTAGATGTGATTTTCGTATTATGATGCATGTGACTTATGGAACCCTAGAGGGAATACTTTTTGTCTTTACAAGACCTTTAACAGTGAACAAGTACATCGAGAGATGACTATCTCAGACCTTCATGAGGGCTCAAATCCCATTTGATGGATGTTGAGACCCCAGCCAGGGACAGGATGAAGATGAAATGGTTCTACCAAGAAGAAGAAGGGAATTTCCTTTGGAGGCACTTTGGTGGACCTAGACCCATGTGGTTGTGCCTTTCCCACCTAAACCATGGCCTTTGGAGGCCCTAGACATCACCCATAAATCCCTAGATGTTTCTACATGCATTGGTTGTCACCTTGGGGGTAATCCTGAGGTTATTGGCACGTGTGGGTAGGGTTTTGGCCTTTGGAGGCCCAACGTTTCACTTCTTGAGCCCATCCTTCCATGATAGAGGTCCAACATTACCCTAGAAGGGCATGAAATCACCCCAAGGAGGGTCTTTACATGCAAAATTATTTTATTTTGTCCATAATTTAATTTTGTAAGAAACTGGCCAAGTCAACCCTGATATTTTGACCTAAAATAATTAAAGGTCAAATTTTGGTATAAATAAGCATAAAGTGACATTCATTTTATCATAAATCTCACTTGGGAGAGTGGAGGTCTGAATTTTTTTCCGCACTAAGAGTTATTGGCTGAAATAAGGAAGGCTCTACTCTTTTAAGGCTTGTTTCTTGGAATTTGGATCAATTTATTGGAGTATTTTGGCAATCTAACATTGTTTTACGTGCTTATTATTGGTGTAAGTATATTTTTTACATTGTCATTTTTAATGGTTATGGTAATGATTTTCTTTCTCATACAAGATTATGAAATTGCGTGTTTTAATTGATGCTTGAAGTAAAAAACTTGATGTGTTAACTTTCTTGTTTTTCATTTTCCAAGTGTCATTGAATTGGTCTATTAACTAGTGCAACCTCTAGAGCCTTAAAGTGCTATCACTTTAGAGGTTGTGGTTAAGTTATTTTGCATCATACTTTCATCCAAAAAGGCTAAGGAGAAGAAGGTGTTAGGGCCTAGAAGTGCCTACACCCTAGCTACCTCCCTTATTATGGTCAAGAGTATAGGAGGACTAAAGATATTACTCCCCCTAAGCCTTTTTTCCCTCTTAGGTTTTGTGCATAATCATATGTTATCATCCCTAGAAAGAGCCCCCAACTTTGACTTCATTATCCCAAGAAGGAATTAAGCTTCATTCCTTACCTCTTGACAAGAATCATCAACCAACACTCAAACCTTAAACCTTTCTTCTTTTACTAACTACAACTAACACTAACTTATTTTAGCAGACTGACCTTATTTATTGTTGTCATAATCACTGCTATAGCCATGATCTAGCAGCCTTCTCAAGCTCACTTGACCATTTAAATCAACCCATAATTTGTATGAGGCAAGGTACAATCAATCAGAACTAAAGTGTGCATTTAATTGCCTATCTAAAGTACATTTATGAAGGTTTACTATTCATTTTCATTACTTTTGATTTGTTTTTGTTACATTCAATTTAGGCAGCATGTTAAAGGTTTTTTGCTAGGTTGACCTTTCCAGAATTTGTGTATGACATAGTAATATCAATTAAACTTTTGTTGATGCTTGAATCTGTTAGAACCGAAATGGAAACCTCACGAGGATACAAATCCCCCTACATTTTTATAGAGGTGGTACTCCTCTTTAAGATTTTCTTGGGACTCTAAATCTTCAGAATATGGGACTTTGCATAAGTTCATCGTGGTAATCAAAGAAATATAAAAATAAAAAGAAATAAAATGTTTTGTTTTGCAATTAAGTAAGGTTCTTGGGAAACAACCAAGAACCGCATACTTCATACATTTAAAAAAGATAGACAAAATTTCCTCACATCCATCATAGTTAAACTAAAGATTTTTTATCACATAAAATAAAAAGAAGATGGTCTGCATGCATAAGAGAACTTGAATAGAGTGAACACCTGGGAAAATCAAATAAATATAATGATATATCAATCTCAAAAACTTTATACTCAAAACTAAGAGTTACAAATCACAGTCAAAATTGATCCTGAAATAGCTCTCTTGAAATTTTTGAAAAAATATATAGTCTGTTACAAAGCCTTTGAAATTTAAAATGTGTTTGTCCTTAAGACTAGGATTGGGGATGTCGCGGCCCATAAAGAAAATATAAACAAGAAATAATCTTGTAGAAGGAGGATGGTGGGCAATAGTAGAACAACAAGACCTGGAAAGAAGACAAGGAGAAGTTATCAAACTTCGGTTAAGCCTTTCTAGTGAAAAAAGCGGAGTAACTGGACGAATGAACTAATAAAGAAAGAAAGATGTGATCAGAATAAACTTACTATGATGATGTCTTGTGTCTTCACTTGATTTTTGTTGTCTTTTTATTGTCTTCATTAATGGTTACAGGAACCGTCTCAACTGTTTCTTGCCCCTCATTGGTCAATTTGTCAATTTATTTTTTGAACCATTCTTCAATATAATTTAATGTTAAATAAATCTCCTTTCAAGTCTCTAAAATCATGGGAAATACCATGTACTACTTCCTCAATATCTTGATTCTTCACAGAGTAGACCACTAGCCAATTGTCTATCTCGTCTTCATTATATTCAAGTATACCATAACACTTTTCAACTGATAACCCTTTAATAATATCAACTTGTTCTTCAAACTATTGTTTTATTAGGAACATTGAGTTGAGAATTAATTTGGGGTCTTGTACTTCGTTAGTACCTCCTATTAGGTCTCTCTCCATTATCCTCTTGAAAATTTCTTCCCTTTTCAGTATGGCTTCATTGCATGCTTGAACAATATTATTCAAAGTTTTAATCTTTTCCTTCCAGCAAGCATTTAGTTGTTTTATCTGAGTTGGGGAGGGAAGATCCTCCTCTCTTCTTCTTAGTTCTGTCATGTTATATACTTTGGTTCCAAAGGTTAATACAACATCAATGTAGAAATATTCTTCATTCTTCATATCAGCCTGCAAATATTTGTGGAAGGCATGTGCCCTCGATCCAAAAGAAACATTTTTTTTCGAAACCCCCCATTCCTCTATGATCAATGCCATTCTCTTCTTAATATTTATTTCTGCATAAATCCTATCTTATGTAAGTAGGATTGAAGATCTTTTCAACTTAACAATGGGTGTGGTGGGTGTGACTATTGACAAAGGACTAGCAAGAAGTGGAAGAGGCATTAAGGAGTCTTCCGGTCCCCTGATCCTTTCTTTCAACATAGTGTTTTCTGCTTCCATACCACCAATGGAATCATCAAGACCATCCCCAATTTCTCTGTCAATTTTAGAGATTTGGGATGGCTGCATATCTTTTAGGTCAACCTCTGAACGAGATTTTCCTTTCTTGTTTTTCATATCATCTTTTTCAATAAATAATTTCTTATATTCCTTGTCAAAGACATCGCTTTGGAAAGAGAATGATTCTTCTTCAATGAAGGTCTCATTCTCAATTATCTTTGATGATGAATTTTGATGAGCCATGTTTTCTGGTTGATCAATTGTGGTAAACATTTTCTCAATATCCTCCTCGAGCTCCATGTCTTCAAGAGAGAATATATTGATGTCATTTTCTATGAGATGGTCTTCTTCCTCTTGCATAACATTCTTCCTCTTCTTTCTTAGAGGGAGCTTGTGTGAGCTCTCGATTTTTTCGAGGGGGGGTTCTTCTCTCCTCTGTCGCTTGAACTATTGTTGGTAACTTTCTGATCCAGGTGGATATCAGTGGCCGCCCACCTCTTCTGACTGGCTCAAAACAGTTTTCTGACAATTTTGGCAATTTACTATTTTTAGCAGGTTTTAACTTTCGAGGCCATTTTGAGGGCCTAAATGAAGGTTTTTCGAGATTGAAGTTCTCAATGATATTTGAAGGAATAATTGAGCCCCCAAAATGAATCTCCTCAATGATATATTTTCAATGAGCTATCATACGCCTAAAATGGAGATTGTATGCAAAAGTTACGACCCCGGGAAGTTGATGTACTAACTTACCCAAACGAGGCCCACATGACTTTTGGCGCTTCATATCCTATGGTTAGGTTTTTGGATGTCTAGGGTTTTGGCAATTCCTGTTTATTGTAAAAATTCCTTTAGAGCCTCATTTTAATAATCTTTTTGTGAATGCGAGTAGCTGTCACATCTCTTCTCAGAGATAAGTTGCCACCATTCTAGCGAGTCTTTCACTCTGTACTTTTACAGTCTCTGTACATTTCTTTCATTAATAGAAATCATGTATTATTGTATCTCTATGTTTATGGTTTCTTCTATGATACATTTATGTTATATTATTGAGTATATGCAATATCTCTGTGCATTTCTTTATTATATCTCCGATCTCATTTCATGCCGAAAATAATCTGAATCAGTGGTATCAAAGCATGCTGTTCTTGATCGTTTTTTTTAGTGCATGTCCCCGACGAGGTCCGAGTATAGAAAGTTGTGTCTCGAAATTGTATCTCTTTAGTAAAATCTCTCTCACACACCCAAGAAATCCTCAATGGCAGAAGAAAAGAAAAATGATGGAGCAGACGATCCTATCAGTCTGTTTCTTAAGCAATCTCTCAGGCGACAGGGGGACGAAATCATGGAGAATTTTTCCCACATCCTTCAATGCCTGCCAATAGCAACAGGCACATATTCATCAAGCAGCCACTTTGGAGGCACCTCACCTTTCAAGGTACAAGTTAATTTTGATATTCCTGTATTTGAAGGACTGATAGATGCGGAAGCCCTAGACAAATGGTTAAATCTACTAGAAGGTTATTTCTCTATTCATAAATTTTCCGACAAAGAAAATATCACCTTCACATTCCTTAAATATCTCCCTCATGTCAAACATTGGTGGGAAACTTATTGGGAGCAGAGTTCCATAGAGGAATCTGAAATATATGGGGATGATCCCACTTGGGATTTTTTTGTGGATGCGGTAAAGGAACAATAGTACCCTGTTGGAAACTATGAGGACCAATACTTGAGATGGGACACATTGCGACAAGAGAGGGGCCAAGTAGTTCCAGAGTTCACCAATACCTTCCATACCTTGCGCACCAAGTTGGGTATCAAAGACTACAAGCAACATTTGGTTCTGAAATACCGTGGGGCTCTACACAGATACATCCAGACTGAAATGGATTTTTTGGACATCTCACCACTAGGTGCTACTTATCAATATGTTGTTAAAATCGAGCAGAAATTTAAGCACCAGAACAAACGAGATTTTGGATCTGTAAATCCGCAACAACCAATGTATGAAAAAGACAGTCCTAACAAATAGTCTCCCAAAAACCAGTCCAAGACACAGGAAAAGAAGGGTCACGGGAAGACAAAGAAGGACACCGAAAAATGGTGCGATTTCCACAAAATCCCCTGGCACAACACCGATGAATGTCGCTCAAAACAGTCATTGGTGGCTGAGATCAAAGACAAGGAGATGAACCCTGATTTAGAATCCGATTCTTAAAATAATGATAAAGGACATATCATTGATGAAGACCCCACTACTATTGTTACAACCGCAGCAATTCAACCAGAAGAACCAACAGACCCCGAAGAGGGGGAGCGCCTTTTTCATTCACAGATGTGGGTGAAGGGGACCCCGCTGCATTTTATTGTTGATAGCAGAAGCCAAAAGAACCTCATCTCAGCAGAGGTCGTCAAATAGTTGGGATTGTCGACAACACGACACCCGCAGCCATACAACATCAGGTGGCTTCGCCAGGGACGAGATCTTCATGTCAGCCAACAATTTCAATTATGTGATTTTGCCCCACTGGATGTCTGTGATGTTCTCTTGGGCCATCCCTATATGTGGAAGCGCCATGTTGTTTATGAGTCTCAACACCATAGTTTCATTGTTACTTTGGGGGGTCATCTCTACAGAATACCAGAGGTAGTTCCAACTATTGTTCCACCTAAAAAGTGTCGCAAGGTAGTATCTCATACTGCAAAATTTAGCTTCTTCACAATCTATTCCAAAGGAGAACAGAAGGACACTGCAACCACTACAGCCTCGCTCGAAGCACCTTATATCCAACAAAAGCAGGTCGAAAAGGCTGCATCAAAGCACAAATATTCATTCTGCACACCATCCTCTAATGTATCTCAACTTGCTGAACAGTCTCAGCCTCAACAGGTTCTTGACATACTTCCAAAACTGAGCAGCGCGATGTCTCCAGCAATACATGCAGCTCACCAAGATGTAGATCCAGCAAACGCTTTTCCCTGTCCCCTGGGATATCAATGCAATGGAGACCATTGCTTCTTAAGGAGGGAGGATTGATCCAGGTGGATATCGGTGGCCACCCACCTCTTTTGACTGGCTCAAAACAGTTTTTTGGCAATTTTGGCAATTTACTATTTTTAGTAGGTTTTAACTTTTGGGGCCATTTTGAGGGCCTAAATGAAGGTTTTTTGAGATTGATTTTCTCAATTATATCTTAAAGAATAATTGAGACCCCAAAATAAATCTCCTCGATGATACCTTTCCAACGAGCTATCATACACCTAAAACAGAGATCGTATGCAAAAGTTACAACCTCAGGAAGTTGATGTACTAACTTACCCAAACGGGGCCCACATGACTTTTGGTGCTTAATCTCCTATGGTTAGGTTTTTGGATGTCTAGGGTTTTAGGAATTCCTGTTTATTGTAAAAATGCCTTCAGAGCCTCATTTTAATCATCTTCTTGCGAATGCGAGTAGCCGTCACATCTCTTCTCAGAGATAAGCTGCCACCATTCTAGCGAGTCTTTCACTGTGTATTTTTACAGTCTCTGTACATTTCTTTCATTAATAGAAATCGTGTATTATTGTATCTATGTGTTTATGGTTGCTCCTATGATATATTTTTGTTATATTATTGAGTATCTGCAATATGTCTGTGCATTTATTTATTATATCTCGGATCTCATTTTGTGCCAAAAATAATCCGGATCAGTTACAACCCTGGGAAGTTGATGTACTAACTTACCCAAATGGGGCCCACATGACTTTTGGTGCTTCATCTCCTATGGTTAGGTTTTTGGATGTATAGGGTTTTTGGAATTCTTTTTTATTGTAAAAAGGCCTTCAGAGCCTCATTTTAATCATCTTCTTGCAAATGCAAGTAGTCGTCACATCTCTTCTCAGAGATAAGTTTCTACCATTCTAACGAGTCTTTCACTTTGTATTTTTACAGTCTCTTTACATTTCTTTCATTAATATAAAACGTACATTATTGTATCTTTGTGTTTATGGTTGCTTCTCTGATATATTTCTGTTATATTATTGAGTATTTGCAATATCTCTGTGCATTTATTTATTATATCTCCGATCTCATTTCATGCCGAAAATAATCCAGATCACTTTCTTAGTTGGGTGGATCATTGGAGCATTGCTCTGGGATGTGGTAGTTTTAGGAGTAACAAATGGAGACTGGGTGCTCTTCTCACTAGGACCTTTTCCTTTTGCTTGTAAAACTCATTAGAACTAAGTATCGTTTCCAAGTCACCGACATTGTGTGTAGGAGTGCCTAGGTTGTTATCTTCTTCTTCACTCAAAATAATATGAATGAATGAGTTTTTGAATCCTATTAACAACATATGTTCCACGAATATTTCTTTAGGGTCAAACCCCTTTATATTTTCAGCATACTTCAGATTTATATTGCTGAAGTGATTTTCAAACTCATAAATTTTGTTTATATTCTTGAATATGAAGTCTCCAATTTTCCACGACAAGGGGCTGAATTGTTTTTTTTCATTTTTCGTGGAAAAAGTGTAGCCATAAATTGTATTTCATTTCCACTTCCATAATAAACAATTTATCAAATACATGGTACGGAAGAAAAGAGGGTTTTTCCTTGGAATAGAAGATCCTGATGACACTGTGATTTTCCCTCTGTTCTATCGTTCCCTTTATCTCCAAGAACTTATTAGCCTGGGTCAGATATCTTGGGGGTATTTTTACCAAACAACAGTCCTTTGAAAACCCAAATGAAATCATTTTAAACTTCGTAAAAATGCAGAGAAGTATTGTGTCTCCACAATTCTTGATACCAAAAGGTAACTGGATCAATTTCACAGTTCACCCTCTTACATATAGACAATTTTGGAAATTGATAGCAATATACTATCGCAAATACCAAATAGGAAGCCATAAATAATTTCTTGTGCCTATTGTAATGTGAGAATTGGGAGGAGATTTCAATGGAAAACAATTTTACCCAATCGAAGATAGCTTTCTCTTTAAATGTAAAATATAAAATATAAAGAATCATTCAAGAAATGGTGGTGGTGGTTTCCTGAACTGTCAACCTGGTAAACAACCAAGTGATTTCCTGAAATGGGTTTTTAAAAGATTCAACCTGAATCATGGTTATGTCCTCTGGAACAGCTACAGGATTCTCTAAGAGCTCAAGAAAGAGATCCAGGCCATTGTCATTTTTTTTCAGAAAATCTCTGCAATCCTTTCCTTTGAAGGTAAGTGTTGGCTCGGGGAGCTTCAACATCTTACGAAACACTTGTGGTGAAAGAGAGATGGGGGAATGGTCTTGGAGTTGTATAACCTGTTGACTCGGTACGTACTTCTCAACACACCATGCAACAATTTCTTTTCAATCGAATACCTCGGGGACACATCCTGCATGAGAAATTTCGGATGTCCAGATTATGTCTTTCTTTGCAGGAGGAGATGAGTAATACAAGTATGCACTG
Source organism: Picea mariana (assembly GCA_032191745.1). Taxonomy (NCBI): domain Eukaryota; kingdom Viridiplantae; phylum Streptophyta; class Pinopsida; order Pinales; family Pinaceae; genus Picea; species Picea mariana. Next base: position 114,805 of record JASDQU010306182.1, read on the forward strand.
GACCACCAAAATTTTTTCTCTTCACGACCAAAAATATCCAAAGTATATCCAAAGAAATATTGTCTAGTTGTTGTTTCCATAGGTTGACGAGAGTGTTCTTTCGACTGGATAATAACTTGAAATGAATCCTTTCATAGATACAACAATAATATAACCCTTGGAAAATTATGTTTTAATGCAATTTAATGAAAAATATTCTCGAGCCCTTCTCTGATTAATGATGATATTTACAGAGCCTGCATGATCAGTTATTAGCATTAAACCATACTAAATGCATATTGGGAAAATCATGAATATGGCGAGGACGAACAAGACAAATTTGAATTTGGAGCTTTTTGTGAACTCACCAACCTAGGAACCCGCGAACGATAAAAAATAGGTTAAGTGTTTCACAGTGATCAGTCAGACTTGGATATAGGAGAAATGAGATACTTACGGGCTCGATACCTGCAAAAATTATGATGGTCATAACGTAGATCACGGGTCTTTGGGTGAAAAATGGAGATTGTGGAACTTGGAAGATGAAAGCTTGAACCCATGAACCCGCATTTGCAAAAGTGGTTAAGTATATTATAACAAGGTGGTCGGTCGGACTCATGATATAGGAGCCTAGATGGAGGTGAATACCTGCGAGTCTACCGACCCATGAACCCGTCGATCTTTAAAATGCGACTAAGTATGGTAACTAGAAAGGAAAAAGAGAAGGGAGAAAAGAAAAGGGGAATGAGGGTAGGTATAGAAAAGGGAAAGTAAATGGAAAAAAATAAGTTGGGAGAATAGAAAAGGGAGGGAAATTTTGGAAGAGGGAACTGATCTCAAGAATCGGCTCCAACTATGGGATGATAACCCGCTGTGGGTTGTCAAGAATCCATAATATTTATGACCAGGCGCTTCCATCCATTGGGCTATGTATCAAAGGTAAGAATATACAAACTGAATCAATGAAAAATAGAATTTATGTACAAGGAAATGAGAAAGGTTTAGGTGAAGAAACCTTTAAAAATTTTCCCATTGATAGGAAGCATTAATATTTTACCCTTCATGTATTTAAGAATATAGGAATTAAAACCTGATATCTTTTCGACGATGTATGTTCCAATCCAGAGTGCTTTGAATTTGGTGTGCATCAATGGTTTCTCCTTGGCTTTGTTCCAGAGTAACACCAATTCTTCCTTCTGAAAATTATTTACAGTTGCAATCAGGTCAAAATATATTTTGATACTTTGTTGTCTTTGAGAAGTTATATTTAGGTATTTACTTCGTTCTTCATCCAATTTCAACAACTGGTTGATCCTCCTTTGAATAGGTAAATTGTCTTCTGCATCTTTTGTATTAACCACAAAAATCAAAGCATTGATTTCGAGGCTAATTTGAATTTTTGCTTCTTTCCCATAAACCAATGTATACAGAGACATCCCAGTGCTATCTTTTGGAGTCATTATGCTCACCCACAACGCATCAGTCAAATTTAAGTCTCAATTCCTTTGGTTCTTGTCAATAGTTTTCTTCAATTTATGAATGAGTGTCTTATTTGTGAATTCTACAAGACCATTTCCTTCTGGATAATAGTTTGATGATTTCCCTATAATAATTCCATATTCTCCATAGAATTCTGTAAATTTTGAACCAATGAAAATTGAACCATTATCAGTGATAAATTTGTCTAGGACATTGAATCTTGAAAAAATATTATCTTTGAGGAACTTAATTAACTCTTCATAATCAGGCTTTTTTAATTCCACTACCTCTGGCCACTTCATAAAATAATCTGTAGCAGTGAGAATATACATATGTCCCTTGCTTGACTTTGGATTTATTGGCCCGACAACATCAATTCCCCATTAGGAGGATGGTTGTTCTACAGTTATAGGTTTTAATGGCATCATAGATCTCTTCATTTTCCTTGAAAATTGTTGGCAAGATACACACTTCCTTATTGTGGCATATGAGTCTCTAAAAATTTTTGGCTAATAAAATCCATCTCTTATTAGCAGTGGTCATAGGTGAAAAATTTCCACCACATATTCCTTCATGGAATTCCCTCATTAGTTCTTGGGCTTTGTTTTCATCAACACATCTCATTAATATACCATCATAGTTCCTTATAAACAGTATATCAACAATCAACACATATTGATTTGACTTCAACTTCAATGTTCTTCACTCTTTAGGGTTCATGGTGACTGGAAACTGCCCCAACCTCAAGTAGAATACAATGTTTCCATACCATTATGAATCTGCCAATGGTTCCCCTACGAAAATTGAAATTGTTCCATCCAAAGAATCATTATTTGTGATGAGCGTACATAAACCGTGTCCGTTGATAGCATTCAAAGGTTTAATTTCAATATCATATTGTTGGATCTTTGTCAGCCAGTTAGCCCATTTTTCTTCTCTCAATTGTTGATTCAAAATCATCTTCACTAGAAAGGATGGAACATAAGTAATGACATGAGATTTTAGTATGTACGTCTAAAAGTGCGCCACAGCTTTCATAAGATCCAGGGCTTTCTTTTCTAGTTCTAAATACCTCAATTAATAATCATGAATGGTTTTTATGATGAAACTTATTGGGAGTTCTTCACCTTTGTATTCCTCTGAGTAATAACAGATGCAACAATTGTTTTTGTAACGAACAAATAGATGATGACGTCCCTTTGAAAATATGGGCTAATGAGGACTGTAGCTGTGGAGATTTCCCTTTTGATATTATTGAAAGCTTCTTGTGTATCCATTGTCCATTCAAACCTTTAGTCCTTTTTCAACAATAAATTGATCGTCGTCAAAATAGTTCCATAATCAGGAACAAATCTTCACACAAAGTTGATCTTACCAAAACATTATTGAACACTTTTCTTAGATGATGGGGGGTTGAGTTCATTTATATATTTAACTCTTTTTGGATATATACAAATCATTTCCTTGCACACAATATGACCCAATAGTTTGCTTTGAGTTACAGCAAATAAAAAATTCTTTGGATTTAGAGAAACACCATATAATATGCATCTGTCAAAAACCTTTGTCAAGTGATGAATGCGATTACCCCTTTTGTTTAATTCATCATCAATTCATCTTGATAATATGCCATGAATTTTCCTATTAACCCATTAAAAGCATGATCCATGACCCTCTGAAATGTGGCTCCTACATTCTTCAAACCAAAGGGCATTATAGCATATGTGTATGTCTCCCAAGGTGTTATGAATGTTGTCTTTGCTCTGTCTTCCTCAACATCCAAGACTTGATTATATCCAGAAAAACCATCTAACATGGACATGCACGCTGATCTCATGATTTGTTGGAGAAGAAACTCCATGTTAGGTAAAGGATAATTTGTTGATACTGAGAGGGGGGTGAATCACTATCAAGTACAATTTAAAACCTTTTTCAACTTATATTTAAACCATTCAAATATATCCAATGAGCAATGACCAATAGTATAAGAGTTACACCAATACACCACAATACACCATGCACAATATATGAGAAATAATCAATAGTTATTGTTCAAGAGAAGTAATGACTTCCAAAGGTAG
>JASDQU010306184.1:0-16826 GCA_032191745.1 Picea mariana
GTACTTGAACATTTAAGTGGGGTAAAAGGAGGTTGCCCCCTCGAAGAGGCTTATTATCTGAAATTATCTCTTTTTCAAGGCGTTGAGTACTTTTCCTAAGGTTTTTCTATGCTATATTGATGTTTGGTTCTTAACATTTTGTAATGAAAATTTCCCGATGTGCACAGGGAAGATTGGCCAGGACTTCTTTTGAGCCACCTTTAGCTCTATTATGATATCGCCTTTCACTATTTGGTGTGCTACTTCTCTACACACCAGTCTGTCTGGGAGGAATTTTGGAAGTGCATGAGGAGGGATTGAGCACCCATAAACCCTGATGTAGGAGAAGCTTTCTTCAATGAACCAGTCGGCTATTGCCTTGAGGTTTTCTGAGACTATTTCAGAAATGCGAGGAGGGTCGCAGCCTTAAAACATTTTATGCATTGGTATTACTACGAAATGACAAATTTTGTAAAATGATTTTTTTGTGTTTACTTCCCACAGCTCAAAGTGATACTCATGAATGGGTTCGAGGCAGGTTATGTTCCAACTCCAATTCATCAGGGAGAATGGAGTCATAAAACAAATTGCATCCATGATGTATGCCGACATGTAAAAGGCCACTGGTTGACCTTGGGATCTTGCATCTTTGTAATATGAAACCTCTTTGGCTAGGTTATCGGATAAAATCTTGCTCCAGTTAAAACTATATCCTTATGAGGCTTCCTCTAAAAAGGGCACCCATTCTGTGGGGAAATGGCAGGGACTCTTTTTGCCGAAGAGTCTGTACAGCATCATGGCTACATAAACCATGTACTAATTCAAATAATTTGTGGCATAAATTCCATGGGTATTGTCTCTAAATTTTGATGGACATCTCCACCAGCCTTTGATTAAATCAAGGTAAGTTTGGTCTTCCTCAGTACATTCCTTTCTCTGAAATTCATCTATAAATTCAACATTGTAAATGTATTTAGGATTGGGTGAGTGTTTGTACATTACTTGGATATGTCAAGGTCTGAATGATCTGATAATGACCACTTGATCGTTTAAAATGATTCTCGTTGGAATATCAATCTTCTCTAAAGCCCAATTGATCATGTTGTTGTACGCCATGAGTCGTGGGCGTGATGCAATCTTGTGAAGTTCTGATTTTTCTATGTCCCGAAGGTGATTCTCATAATCATTAGGGGAATTTTTTATCTCGTAGTTCAGAATTTCATAGATTTGTCTCCAGGATTTGATCGAGTCAATAGCATGTGGCGTGGTGTAAGATATGACATCTCCCTCTGGGCTACAAATCTCAGTTGTATCTTCACTCTTCCTGGGTCCCTTCTTTGGTGCCGTAACTTTTGTATTAGAATGAAAACCTGTCATAGAAGAGAGGTGTATAAGCTTGGCTGGATGCGACTTACTCCTGATAGAAAGAACAAGAATAAGGTTCAAAACACAGACCTTTAATTTTCCTTTAACTCATTTTATGGTAAAAGTATTGACGCAACTGCCAAGAACTTAATACCTTTAATGCAGAGAATATTTCTGAGATACGCATTTGCGTCACAGAAATCACTAGCTATCTGTTATTAATATGGCCGTATTTCGCTGATTCTAAATTCAAAATTCGAAAGATCTTGTTCAACGGAACCCGAAAATGAAAATACCTAAGTTTAATTACCATTAATTGTGTTTTAAAACGAAGTTAGTTCATTTTAAACATTGATTTTGAGTCGAGATTTCGCATTTCGGGGATCTTTCTTACATGAGGTATGTCCCCACTAAACCCCGAATCCCGAAATTGAGATGAGATTAGTTTAGGACTTAGCTTTGGTATTGAGTCGGGACTTCGCGTTTCGGGGTTTCGGGAATCTTGCTTACACAAGCTATGTCACCATTAAACCCCAAATCTCGAAATTGTGATGAGATTGTTTTAAGCCTTAACTTTGGTATTAGTAATTTAATTAATCAAGATCAATAACTAACTTCCATTTTTTTGGGAAATCGGTGATCGGGATTTTGTGATTCGATATATATTGAAAACGTATTACTCTGAGTGAACCCAAATCCCGAAAGGTTAAATGATTGTTAATTAACTCCTTTAGGGTTTTAATTTATCGTGATTAAAATTACTTTACAGAACGTGTGTTGGGACTTTAAAACACTTGAGTTTTCTACCTTTTATTATTAAAAAACAAAAAAACCATTTCGGGATTTCGGTACTGGGCTTTTGGAACTGATAGCGAGGATTATACCTTATGAAAAGCCGAATCCCGGAAAAGAAAAGTTTTAGTCTTAGAGATAAAAACTTTAAGACCTGGTTTCAACAATTTTGATCACTAATAATTGCACCTTGGGGATTTCTCGATGAAATTTACCATAATACAAGTAGTGATTGGCATAGTATATATCTATGGGCAAGCAGGCCAGTTATTTCTCTGAAAGGTAACACAACTTGTTAGAAAAACACTAGTAATAACACTTGAGGGGGCCTGGCTAAGTGAGCACAATATCAGATGCACCTCTAGCTACATCAGTTGCTTCTGCCATTTCAATTCCAATATATGTCTATTTCAAGTTTTGAGCTCATGTTTCAATATCAATTGCCTCAATTTCAGCCTGCTTACAGGTAGACCCTGAAAACACTTCATCCGGACGTTCCTTGCCAGGGGAAGTGACTTACCAATCAGGACACGCTGGTCAATCTTTAAAGGATCACCTTCAAGAAAACAAGCATCAGCATGAACAATGTCCCATAGTTTGATATTGATGATATCACCTGGGACAAGAATTGAAACCTCTTGTTCTTTCCATCTTCCATCGCAAAGGACCTAGAGAACAATTTCACCATAGGTAATCAAACAGATATGAAAAATAAATTAGGAAAAGCAATAGAAGTTGTTTTACACAACAAACTTCCAAAGTACATGTTTGAATACCTTTGACATTGGTGCATGGTGCAAGACTTGACGTTAGGGAAACTGCTGCATTTTCAGCATTGTTTTCTTCTATGAAACTGATGGTGGAAGTAATAACCAGCGACATGATGATTCCAAGGAAACCTTTCAAATATGGAGGCATGCCCTACAATGTGGTGCAACAGTATGAGAAAAAACAGATTGCGAAAACATTGATCGAAGGGAAAAGGTGAGAGAACCTCGAAAACGTAGGAGTGCCAACGACTATTATTTTATTTATTTATTTTTAGTATTACCTTAACTGTCGTGAAGTTTAGTGTCTCTCTCATTGGTACCTCTTAGGACATTTTTAACTCAGGTTCCCAGGTTAGAGTTCATACCTTAGTATTTCGTTGTATTTACAGCCAGAAGACTGTTTATTTATTACCTTTTTGGTAAGTATTTATCATGATTATTCATGCAAATTACCCTTTTAGTATAGTTGATCTCTTGAGTCCTTGAAGATTTTCCTGCAAATAAAATGACCTGATAACTATCATACACTCGTACAAATTTTGTGAACTGCTAGATTTGAGCTGCTTTGTATTTGCATTTTTTGAAAAATTTAAATTTTTTTTTTTTTGACAGAATTAAACTTACTGAAAGCAATGTAACTATAAAGAAAACATGAAAAAAAACTGGTATGTACAATGAAAGTTCGAAAACATATTACTACATGTAGTGTTTAAGGTATTGCCCATTTATAGGGGTGCTCAAAATGTCTCCATCGAGATTTTCTAGTGAAAAAGCATTTTTTCCTTTTAAGGTCGAGACTCTATAGGGGCTAGACCAAGTTGAATCGAACTTGCCGTGTTTTCCAGTGTCTTCTCTTCTGGCTTCCCATTTTAGTACCAGATCTCCAGAGAGGAAATCTCTATCCTTAGCCTTTTTATTGAATAAAGCCTTCATTTTATTTTGATATCTCTACAACTTTTCGTTTACTTCGGCTCAATTTTGTTGAACTTCGACCAGTTGGTTTGCTCTCCTGGTAATGTCGTTAGGTTCTTCGTTTGAATCTTGCCAAAGTTTCATTACTGGCAGAGCAAGATTGATTGGTAAAATAACATCAGTGCCATATACCATCTAAAAAGGGGACATCCCAATTTCCCTTTTGGTACTTATCCTGTTGGCCCATAGAGCATATTTCAAATGGATATGCCACGTTTTCTTGTTCTCAGTCAAGATGTTTTTTTATCATGGTTGTCAGACTTTTGTTAGATGACTCAGCTAAACCATTGCCCTGTGGATAATAAGTTGTGGAGTGTCCTAATATGATATTATTTTTTTGGCAAAAGCTTATCATAGCCATCGATTTAAATGCTTTTTCATTATTGGTGACTCTCTTTCGGGGACAGCCGAATCTGGATAAAATATTTTATTCTAGAAAATTGATTACAACTGCGTCAGCTGCGTTTCTTGTGGGAATAGCTTCCACCCACTTAGTAAAATAGTCTGTTGTAGTTAGAATCCACTTGTGCTGAGCAATGGAATGTGGGTGAATCTCTCGGATGAAATCAATACCCCATTGCTAAAAAGGGGCTTCGGTTTTAACTGGAATTAAAGGTAAAGTTGGGACTTTTTGTTTACCTATAAACAACTGATAGGGAATACAAGTTCAGACTTTGGTGTTTACATCTGTGAATAGTTTGGGCCAGTAATATCCATCTCTTAAGATTTTATAAGCTGTGGCTCACCAAGCGTGGTGTCCTCCACACACTCCCTCATGGAACTCATTTATAACCTTTCCAGTTTCGATCTCGACTAAACAGCTCAGCAAGAAACCCAGGGGATCCTTCCAATATAATTTTTCGTCTATAATACAATATTTTATAGCATGTAGCTTTAGTGTCCTGGCTTTAGATGGGGTTATTTCAGTGGGACATTGAAGATTCAATAAGTAAGAAACAATATCACAGTACCAGATTAAAGAAGAAAACCTGTCTTCTATCTCAACCGTAGGTGTAGCGAAATCGAGTTCATTTGTCTCTAGGAAATCCTCGTCTTCTTGCAATTGATTTATTCTGATTGCCTAAAAGTTTGATTTGGCTAGCAATTTAGCCAGACCTTGGCCTTTAATGAGTTTTGTTGGTTTGACTTCCAGATCGAACTACTGAATCTTAGCTAGCCATCTGATTCTTCTCCCATCACTATCTGGCTGAACCAGTATGTCTTTAACAGAGCTTGTAGGAACATAGGCCATGATCTTTGAATGTAATACATACGTTATGAAGGCCTTGAGAGCCTTTACCATTGTGTAAGCTTTTTTTTCTAGTATATTATATTTCAACTCAGCATCTCTCAGACTTTTACTGAAAAAATCAATGGGTTGTTCAAAGCCTTCTTCGTTTTTTTGTAACAATACAGCTGCGATAGTGTGTTCGGAAGCAAAGGAAAAAATCAGAAATTATTTTGTGTAATCAGGACTTGCCAAGACTGACGCTTCGCTGATAACTTTCTTGATTCATTGAAAATATTCTTTGGCTTCACTTGTCCACTTCGTCTCACTATTATTTTTCAACATATCTGTGATCAACTTCACAATTTCAGCAAAGTTAGGGATGAATCTTCTCAAGAAATTTATTTTTCCTAAGAAAGATTGAATTTCTTTTACATTTCTAGGGATGTTTATAGTATCTATTGCTTCAATTTTTTTGGGATCAATTTTGATTCCGTCTTTAGACACTATATGACCTAATAGCTTACCTTCTTGCATAGTGAAATGAGATTTTTTGGGATTGAGGGACAAACCAAATTTACGACATTTCTCGAAAGTTTGCTTCAGGTGCACTAGATGTTCTGCATCAGTTTTTGAAAAAATAGTCAGATCATCAAGATAGATAACAACAAATTTATCTCTCTCGCCCACAAAGGCGATGTCCATGTCTCGCTGGAAGGTTACCCTTACATTCATCAAGCCGAAATTCATTTTATCGTACATGAAGGTACCCCAAGGGGTAGTGAAAGTCATTTTTTCCTTATCATCTTGGTGTACTGCAATCTGATTGTAACCTGAAAAACCATCAATCATTGACATTCTGTTAGCTCCAACTACTTTCTCTAAAATGTGGTCCATCTTAGGAAATGGGTAATTGTCTTTGAGTGACGATCGGTTCAGGTTTCTAAAATCAACACACGGTCTGATTTCACTATTTTTCTTTCTTATTGGGACTAAATTATCCACCCACTCAGAATATCTTAGTGGGACGATGATTTTGGCATCCAAGTTTTTTTACTTCTTTTTCTATTACTGGTAGCAGCATAGGGTTTATCTATCTGAGTTTCTGTTTAAAAGGCTTGACACCAGGTTTCAAAGGAATTTTATGTTCGATTATAGAAGTATCATAAGTTCTCAGTTCGTCGTAAGACCAAGAAAAAACTTCTTTATATTTTCTAAGCAACTCAGCGTATTAACTTTTGGTTTATGGGGACAAGTATTTGGATAGTTTCACCAACCGAGGGTTTTGTTTGGTACCTATGTCACAGTCCTCAACCTCTTCAGGTTGAGGTTGTAAAGTGGATCTTAAAGGGATATCATCTTGATTAAATAACCTTTCCAAGGGAATCAAGCCCTTGGGGATCTGGTTATTTTTTAGAACAAGCATTCGATGATTGGCGATTTTATCATGGAAATCTTGGGGGTCCTCCCCTTCATGCATGATCCAAACAGGATCATTTTGGTTTTCTTGGTCAGCATGCATTTCGGCAAACTTGTCTCTTGATTCTAAAACTTTGCACAGTTGTTCATCATCCTCAAAAAATTGCTAATGCTGTATCTTATTGGGTATGGAAGGCTAGTGTCTCATTTGTAGATGGTACTTTAGTTTGAAACCAATGGGAGGTGTGAATGTTGAGGCTTCTTTAGCTAATGCATCATCCTGTTGGTTTTCAGTTCTTAGAATGTAGTGAACCTTGACAGAGGAGAAGAAATTTTCGATCAGATCCCAGACACAATTCCTGTAATACCTCAACCTAGGGTGTTTGGCCCGGTACTGTCGGTTTAGCTTTTTTACGATTAGCTCGATGTCACCAAAGACTTTGAGGTTTTTTATTTTCATTCTCCTAGCGGCTTCTAACCCTAACACTAAGGCTTCATACTCGCATACATTATTAGTGTGGTCCACATTCCACGGTAGTCTATAGGAAAAGGGGATTACGAATTGATTATCAGGAGCCACAAGGAGTGCCCCATCTCCAGCTCCAAAGTAGGATGAAGCGTCGTCAAAAAACATCTTCCACACACTAGTGCTATATACATTTTTTTAATTTTTAATTTTTTCTGTTTTTTCTTCTGTACAACTTTCATCTATACCTAAATCAATATCATCATCAATGGATAAAATACAATTACCTAAATCTTGATCTGCAATATATATAGGGTGGTTATTCGGGTTGTGTGGATCACTTACCGTGAATGCCAACCTGGTTTCTTTGTATAGGCACGTGAACTGTCCTCCAAAAACTGGAATCATAGCATATGACATGTCAAGATGGAGAGATCCTCCAAGCTTGGCACCCCAGGACCTAGATAACATCATACCATATTTCGAAGGGATATCGGCGACCACTACGTCCATGAGAATTTTTTTTTGTAGGTATTTGTGATAGATTTACCACCAATTCTTTAATCATGCCTATACATTTAACTTTTCTTGAATCGAATGAATATAAATCTCCATAAGGCCTAGTGATTTCGAGACCCAATTTATCCATAATGGATTTAGGAATTACATTGTGGGATGCTCCAGAATCGAGCATACAGTTATGGAGTAGGTGGTCGAACAAGGTTAATGTGATATAAAAGGGGGCAACAGTGTCTTTGGCGCCTTCGAAATGTGGACCAAAAACTATGTTCGGCTTGTCATATTCTAAGTTAATGACATCGGCTTGGATTTCGTCTTCTAAAAAACTAATCATCTTGGCAATTTGTTTTCTGTATATGGGGTTTTTTGCCAATTCGACAAGAGGTATAGGAATCTTGATTTTTTTTATTTCGTTTTCAAGACTAAAATTTCCCAAGGCCTTGTCGCTCTCTGTGTTTTGGGCCTCTGTTCCTTTCTTTTCGGATTTCTTTTGTGGTGTAGATTTGGTTTCACTCACAGGGACCTGTGTTTTCACGGCGGGTGTTCCCACTGACTTTGGCTTGACAGGTTGCGTGTTAGTGGTGTTGGTTTTTGCAATCTGCTTCTCAACAGCCTTTGGAGCCGCTTCGTCAATTTCGCCCCTCGATGGGATATTTTTCGTTGGGGCGGTTGGAAGGCTCTTGTTTCTAGGTTTTAAATTGTATTTCTGGTGCAGTTCGACCACTATATCATCTGCAATACCCTGATAGGTCAAATCTTCAGAAGTATTGGTGCTTACATCATCTTCTGATCTATTTTCTTTATTTAAAGATTTTTCATAATCTTGTCTCGATAAATAGGGTGATTTACTATCGTCACCAAGATTATTTATGTCCTCATCTAACTCTTCAAACTCTTCTAAGTCTTCCTCTCCAATGAAGTTTTCACTCTTGAAGGGGGTTGGGATTTTTTGATCCTCATTCTTAATCTGTCTTTGTGGGGCTTGAGGATCAGGATTCCTTCTGAAATCTTTCCTAGGAAAATGATCTTTTTTTGGTTTGTCAAGTTCCATTTTTGAGATCTTATTTGACAACTCTCTAATTACCCTAGCCATCTCATCTATTTTATCTCCCGAGGATTTCCCTAGTCCAGAGGATCTGCCTTGTTCTTTGAATTTTCTATTATCTTTGTTCACGGTTTCTACTTTGGCTTTTAGTTTTCTTGATGCCATCATGTTCGATTCAATTTCTAGGGCATCATCTTACATCTTGGAGATATCTATTGATCTCCTTTCTCTTAATAATACAGAAAAATCGGGGTCAAAGGCTCCAGCGAAAGTTACTTTTGTTGCGAGTTGAGAAGGTTTGACCTCAACCAGGATTTTATTATACAACTTGTTAAATCTTTGAGTGAACTCAAGAACTGATTCTGAGCTTTTCTTCCTGAGAGCCCCAAATTCAGTTAGGTAATAGAGGTGGTCTCTCCTTTCTACCCATTGTCTGATAAAAGAGTTTTCAATTTCTTCGTAAGACCTTATAGATCCCACTGCCAAAGCTCGGAACCAGGTCCTCACCTGTCCTTCAAAATTATGAATGAGGAGTATAGAATAGACATCTTTGTGCTCGATTCCAATGATGTTAGCAAATTGGTCAAATAAATTGATGTGTTCTTGTGCGGTTAAATCTTCTTCCCCTGTGAATTTGGGAAGACTTTTCATGTAATTTTCGGGAAGGTCATGTAGGGGGACAGGGAGGACAAGGGGGGAATATCTGGCAGCAACCTTAGCAAAGAATCCAGGGACTGGTACTTGGTTGCCTGTTGCTCCTCCTCCGGCACCACCTGCGGCACCGCCTCCAGCTCCCGCCCCTCCGTGTGCAGCCATTGATGGATTTGAGGCTGAAAATCGGAGTGTATGAGGAGAAGGCTCATGAAAGTTTGGTAGATTTTGAGTTGTGCTTGAATGTGACAGAAAGTTTGTGGGGAACTAATTATCAAGGCATAGGGAATTAGAGAAAGAAGGTCTGAGACGAAAAGAGCTTGTTTCTCCAGACTCATAAGATGAATATATCAGAGAATCAACGGGGATTGAATCAAGATATACAGGGCATTTGTCAGAGTACTGGGTAGTAGGGGTATATGCTTCGGGAAAAGAGAACGTATTGGTTGAAAGGGGGAGTGAGAGGGATCTCTCAAGTATTTCCTTAATGTTCGAATGTGTAGAATCAGATTGACAAATAGTATGTATGGGAAAAATGATTTTCCTAAGGGATTTTCGTGATTTTAAAATCTTTTCCGAATCAGAAACTGGCGAGGTCTGCTTGTCGTCCGGGTTCTTTCTGGTGTTCTTTCGGCTAAAATCCAGTTTACTTATCGTGGAGTCACTAAGTGAAAGATGAAAGTAGCCTTAGAAGGTTTTTCAATCTTTGTTCACTATCAAAGAAAGAAACTGTCAATGTCGTTCTTTCCAAGGAAAAGATTTGTTTCTTCGTCCCTGGCAATGACGCCAAAAAGATGTTGTTCGTGAGTTTATACTTTAAGGATCTTAAGTATACCGTCAAGGCATTTGAAAAGACAGAGAGAGTTAAGGAGAAAAATATCAATTGTGAAGGGTAAATCAGAGTTGATTCCTCATCTACCTCCGTCTAGCTTCCCATTGTTCTTGGATGTTGATATCTCTCTCGATAACTGCCCATGAATGTTCTAACTCAACCCGAGTATTTGTTGTTTGTAGGATGGTATTAAATAAGTTCAAAGCAATACTAGTTTGATCTAGAAGGTCGGGTTCTATCTTAGGCTGTCTATTATTGGGGACAATCATGAGGGGTAAAACTTTATTAAATCATAAAATGTTCAAAGATTTGTTACTTCTATTTTGAAAGATAAAAAGAAAAAAGAGTTTTTTTTTATTATTATTTAAAATAATAACACAACAACAGTAAAGGTCATTTCATGTACTTGAAATAATTAGGAGTGTTGAGGATGATGGAATAAGAAAAACGTAACATTGTTGAAAATATGAGGCTTTAATCATGAAAGAATCTCATATCATAACAAAAGAAGGGAAGAAAAACAAAATTTCTAATGAAGTACAAAATGTAACCATCCAAATGACCTACAAGTCTTGAAACTACTAATAGTAATCACAGAGGAAAATCTGTAAATGATTAGATAATCAAATAAATTCAAACTATAGTATAAGTTTGTGCTAAACTGTAGGCATTCATTAGAAAAACATGAAAACAAAGATGTTGAAAACAAAGTAAAGGGACACATAACTTCAAGTTGACAAAATTCAGAATCTCTTCTGCATTATCTTTATCACTGTAAATCAAAAAAACTTCTAATCACAATCGGCTCCAAAACAAAAAGCGTTTTTCTAGTCTTGTGAAATTATATTTATACATGATCACCAAATTCTTTTTCTTTTGGTGATTAACTAACTTCTGAAGGCCAACAGTTACATAAATGTGCAATGTTGAACTGTTTACATTTCTATATTTATCTTCTTCGTTATTTTAATGATGAAAACTTTCAAAATAGTACTTTACTTCTTTGTTGATGAACTTCCTTCTTTTGTTTTGAGACATCGAATACATTTCCCCAGGAACTGCACCAAAACTCTAGGAGCCTCTGGAATATCTTTCACCTCAAATAGGAAGAACTTTCTCTGTAATTCTGGTAGACGATCTTCAATTATCTTTCTTGTAAACTCAATAGTTTGTAACTTTAAATTCAGCTTCACCATCCATATATTAATTTGTGTGACATCAATTACCTTTATTTGTGATATTTCTATTTGAATTTCGTCCAGATTCTCCTTGAAACTTAACTGATGCTTTCTAATGTTAATTTCTCCTAACAACCCAGGACAGTCGTCTCTTCCAATGTTCAATGAAGCTTTGTATAGAAGGTCGAAAATTCCTTGGCAATGATCATTAACCTCTTTGGTTATTCTCTTGTTTTCAACAAGGTTTGCCTCCCATACCTTGAGTATTATATCCCCTTTAATCTTCTCTGAAACAGATAGCTTTTGAGTTTTTTCGACTTCCTCTTTTGCTAAAAGAGCTACTACCTTTTGAAAAGTGGTTCTGGCTACTTTTGCTTCTTTCTCTTTTAAGAGAATATTATCAAAGGATTTGCTTGCCTCCTTAAAGTAATTCTGAATAATTTCTAGCTTAGAGATCACTCCTTGTTGCTCTTTTTCTATTTTTGCATGTATTTCCAACACCTGGGCTTGGAAAGTTTCCATCTCTACCACTTGATTTTGAATTGAATTTAGCTTACTTTGTAATTGTTTATTCATTTCTTCCTGATGTAGGACATGTCCTTGACTGACCTGTATCTTCAGGGTCACTTCATTTAAGCTGGCTTTTAGTATTTGAATCTCCTGTATGTCACTGACTCTGGCTCGCTCTAACCCTTTGTTTATTTCCTGATTGATATTTTTTTTAGTCTCCTTTAATTGACTCTGTAGTTGGGCTATTATTTGATCTTTCTGTTGTAACCTAGTTCTCAAGTTACCTACAGAGTATAAATTTGTTGTTGCGAAGGCTACCATTGTGCCTGCTATTTTTGTAGAGAAATCCCCTTCTTCAATATTTTGTCCATCTATGATGATCTTATGTTTTTTTTATCATCGTGTCTCCTCTTGGATGCATTTCTTGTTTCAAGATAGCCCTCCTCTTTTTGCTGAAAAAATAATCAGATAAAGGAATCTCGTCTCTAGAAATAGGTTCAAAATCACTAACATATAGAGCTTCCATCTGGGGGTTTCCGTAAGTAGACTACAAAGGGGTCAAAGAAGTAATAGGGCTTCCAAGCTCTATCGATGCCGTCCCTCCTACTTTTTTTGGAAAGTTCCCAGGAATTTCTGGGGATGCTTCCAACTCTTTTCCTTTCCCTGACTCTGAGTTCTCGTTTTGTGGAACTTTTGTTTTTTGTGAAGGCATTTCAGTCTCCTTCGGATTTTTCTTAGTATTTGCTTTATCCTGTAGCTCTGATTCAAAACCACAGGGAGGCTCTTCCTGCTCTTGAGGGGGAGTTGTGGATTCACCTTGCAATATCTTCGGTAAAAATCTTTGCCTGTGACTTTGGAAAGTCATAAAACCGGTCTGTAAGTCGGGTGATAATGCCCGTGCTCTGTTTAATACCTCCTCGTAGGTTTTGACCTCTTTGAACATATCATCATAAGCAGACTTTTCGTGTTCATAAGCTTTCATACCGCAATGTATCAGGTGTTTTTTCACTAGTTGATAAGGGTCATGCCTTTTGTACTCAATATTTAACAATTTGACTTCCTTGAGTGCTTCTACTTCCACCTTGGAATGGCCCAAGTTTTGTAATGAAAATTTCCCTATGTACACAGGGAAGATTGGCCAAGACATCTTTTGAGCCACCTTTAGCTCTATTCCGATATCGCCTTTCACTATTTGGTGTGCTACTTCCCTACACACTAGTCTGTCCGGGAGGAATTTTGGAAGCGCGTGAGGGGGGATTGAGCACCCATAAACACTGATGTAGGAAAAGCTTTCTTTAATGAACCAGTCGACTATTGCCTTGAGGTTTTCTAAGACTGTTTCAGAAATGAGAGGAGGTTCACAACCATAAAAAATTTTATGCATTGGTATTACTATGAAATGACAAATTTAGTAAAACAAATTTTTTGCGTTTTCTTCCCACAACTCACAGTGATACTCGTGAATGGGTTCGAGGCAGGTTATGTTCCAACTCCAATTCATCAGGGGGAATGGAGTCATAAAACAAATTTCATCCATGATGTATGCCGACATGTAAAAGGCCACTAGTTGACCTTGGGATCTTGCAGCTTTGTAATCTGAAACCTCTTTGGCTAGGTTATCGGATAAAATCTTGCTCCAGTTAAAACTATATCCTTCTAATGCTTCCTCTAAAAAGGGCACCCATTCTGCGGGGAAATGATAGGGACTCTTTTTGCCAAAGAGTCTGCACAACATCATGGCTACATAAACCATGTACTCATTCAAAGAAGTTGTGGCATAAATTCTGTGGGTATTGGCCCTAAATTTTGATGGACATCTCCACCAGCCTTTGATTTAATCAGGGTAAGTTTGGTCTGCTTCAGTACATTCCTTTCTCTGAAATTCAGCTATAAATTAGGCATTGTAAATGTATTTAGGATTGGGTGAGAGTTTGTACATTAATTGGATATGTTTAGGTCTGAATGAGTCGATAATGACCGCTTGATCGTTTAAAATGCTTCTCGTTGGAATATCAATCTTCTCTAATGCCCAACTGATCATGTCATTGTCTGCCATGAGCCATGGGCATGCTGCAATCTTGTGAAGTTTTAATTCTGCTATGTCCCGAAGGTGATTATCGAAATCATTAAGGGAATTTTTGATCTCGTAGTTCAGAATTTCATAGATTTGTCTCCAGGATTTGATCGATTCGATAACATGTGGCATGGTGTCGGATATGACATCTCCCTCTGGGTTGCAAATCTTAGTTGTATCTTCACTCTTCCTGGGTCCCTTCTTTGGTGCCATAACTTTCGTATTGGAATGAAAACCTGTCACAGAAGAGAGGTGTATAAGCTTGGTTGGATGCAACTTACTCCTGATAGAAAGAATAAGAATAAGGTTCAAAACAAAAACCTTTAATTTTCCTTTAACTCATTTTATGGTAAAAGTACTGACGTAGCTGCCAAGAATTTAATACCTTTAATGCAGAGAATATTTCTGAGATACGCATTTGCGTCACAGAAATCACCAGCTATCCGTTATTAATATGGTCGTATTTCGGTGATTCTAAATTCAAAATTCGAAAGATCTCGTTCAACGGAACCTAAAAAATGAAAATACCTAAGAAGTTTAATTACCATTAATTGTGTTTTTAAAATGAAGTTAGTTCATTTTAAACATTGATTTTGAGTCGAGATTTCAGGTTTTGGGGTTTCGAGGATCTTGCTTACACGAGGTATGTCACCACTAAACCCCGAATCCCAAAATCGTGATGAGATTAGTTTAGGCCTTAGCTTTGGCATTGAGTCGGGACTTCGCGTTTCAGGGTTTCGAGGATCTTGCTTACACAAGGTATGTCACCATTAAACCCCGAATCCCGAAATCGCGATGAGATTGGTTTAAGCCTTAAGTTTGGTATTAGTAATTTAATTAATCAGGATCAATAACTAACTTCCATTTTTTTGGGAAATCGGGGATCGGGATTTCGCGATTCAACATGTATTGAAAACATATTTCTCTGAGTGAACCCGAATCCCAAAAGGTTAAAATATTGTTAATTAACTCCTTTAGGGTTTTAATTTATCGCGATTAAAAGTACTTTACAGAACGTGCGTCGGGACTTTAAAACACTTGATTTTTCTGCCTTTTATTATTAAAAAAAAAAAACCATTTTGGGATTTTGGTACCAGGCTTTTGGAACTGATAGTGAGGATTATAACTTATGAAAAGTCGAATCCCGGAAAATAAAAATTTCATTCTTAGAGATAAAAACTTTAAGACCTGGTTTCAACAATTTTGATCACTGATAATTTCACCTTGGGGATTTCTCAACGAAATTTACCATAATATAAGTAGTGATTGGCATAGTATATATATATGGGCAAGTAGGCCAGTTATTTCTCTGAAAGGTAACACAACTTGTTAGAACAACACTAGTAATAACACTTGAGGGGGCCTGGCTAAGTGAGAACCATATCAGATGCACCTCTAGCTACATCAGTTGCTTCTGCCATTTCAATTACAATATATGTCTATTTCATGTTTTGAGCTCATGTTTCAATATCAATTGCTTAAATTTCAGCCGGCTTACAGGTAGACCCTGAAAAAACTTCATCCAGATGTTCCTCCCAGGAGCAGCGACTTACCAGTTAGGGCACATTGGCCAATCTTTAAAGGATCACCTTCAAGAAAACAAGCATCATCATGAACAATGTCCCATAGTTTGATATTGATGATATCACCTGGGACAATAATTGAAACTTCTTGTTCTTTCCATATTCCATCGCAAAGGACCTAGAGAACAATTTAGCCATAGGTAATCAAACAGATATGAAAAATAAATTGGGAAAAGCAGTAGAATTTGTTTTACACAATAAACTTCCAAAGTACATGTTTGAATACCTTTGACATTGGTGCATGGTGCAAGACCTGACGTTAGGGAAACTACTGCATTTTCATCATTGTTTTCTTCTATGAAACTAATGGTGGAAGTAATAACCAGCGACATGATGATTCCAAGGAAACCTTTCAAATCTGGAGGCATGCCCTACAATGCGGTGCAACATTATGAGACAAAACAGATTGCGAAAACATTGGGAAACAAAAATACAATATTCATTGGAAAAATACAACTTACATCTCCATTTGCAGAGGCAATTGGCATTATGGGAACTATCTCTATAACCCATGACAAAGGATTCCACATAAGCCCACAGAATTTTAGAGTTTTGCTATCCTATATAAGTTCTCAACCATAGTATATGGTCAATTTTATGGTTGATAGGCATACACCAACATGTTTCAGCCAAATGATCTTTAGGGATTCAACGGAGAAAGAAATTCAGTATAAAACATAAAAAACATTATCCACAATTGGATAAGATGTAGACCTTTTTTTCCTCTAATTTTTTGAATCCAAAAAACAAGAGACAATTATGTCCTTCCTCCGATGTCAAACCCTCGTTGGTACACAGTAGTTGTTCGAATACTTTCTCGATAGGAATCTATTTCTTTAAACAAGCAGATAACAAACAACACACTTATCAAAATTCCATTGTAAGTTATTCAAGAACAAATCACAAAAAATAGAGAAAACCGTGCTCCAGTATTCATCTTTCAATCTATCAGTTTCCACAAATAAGAACGTAGGATTATAAAACATTTGAGGTTTAAATCTTCTAAAGTCGCCTTGAAAGCAAGGATCATAACGTCCAAGGTGAATTTTTCAAGGGACGAACCAAAGCGTTTTCAGAGCATGAGAGAGAGAGAGAGTTAAAATGCAAACGACCATGTAGGAGGGAGGTCAATCCAGTGCAAAATATAATTACGTAAATGTTGAAGGGAGGTCGTTTTAAGTACATAAATGATGAAGGAAGAGCATTTTGAATCGACATCGTGATGGTATTGTTCGCAATGACACAACGTAATGTGGTATGCATTATAAATGCAACGAGATGGGATGTGCTCTGAGTGCTAATGACTTCAGCCGAGCAGATGAAGAGATGATCTCACCCAATGAGATGTGAGAAAACATATTTCAAAATTACGATTTTTCAGTTCTTTATGTTAAAACATATGAAACAAATAAAAAATGTCACCAACTACTACAAACTCAAACA
>JASDQU010306184.1:44205-59281 GCA_032191745.1 Picea mariana
AAAAGAGGAAGGTTGTGTTAAAGCGGGAGATGTATATGAGAGAAGGTGGTATGGTAAGGAAGCACAGGGTGTTGGTAGATGGTCAGAACTTGGAAGAAGAAGATTTTTCTACAGAGGTAGCAGGCTCCATGGGAGCTTTGGCAACAACAAATCTATTCAATGTTAACAGCATGAGAACTAGGCTAAAACAGAGTAATCACAAGATAGGCCAATTGCAAAACCAAATTAAAAATACTAAGAAAAACATTAGATAAGAAATAAATAAAGGTCTGGACCAGGGGAGAGTTGTTGATAAACAAGAAATTCAATTGCTTAAGTCAAGTCTAGACGAAATGAACCAGAAGGTGAAAACGAGTCAAATGCAGCTTATTCAGCAAGAAGGACTTGTAAAGCAACTACAGGCCAAGCTGGATTTGACAGAAGGCCAGGTTATAGACTTGAAATTTTTTCAGGTCCACTCAATCGAGGTGCATACAAAGATAGAAGTCGAGCAGTAGAAATTGATCTCTAAGGTAGAGATTATTCAGAATTATTTTCAAGACGTAAGTACATCCCTTGATAATATTATTTTGCAGGAAAAGGAGGCTAAAGCAGCAAGGACTGATTTTCAAAAAGCGATTGTATGTTCAGGGAACGAAGAGGTATCGAAAATTCTGAAGCTATCTGTCACAGAGCAGATCAGAGGCTATATCATGCTCAATGTATGGGAAAACAACATAGTTGAAAAAAAGAGAATAGCCAAAGAAATCAAAGATGATTACGAAGAAATCTTTGATTTGTTGGACAAGGGATCATTAAGTATTGGAAGAGATAATTGCAGTGGGCTACTAGGACAGATAAACATTGTAAGACATCAGTTGAACTTCAAAGAGAGCTTGAACGAAATTCAGATGGAAATTTCACAACTAAAGGAAATTGATGTTACCCTAATAGACAGGTGGCTGGTACAACCAAACTTAAAATTGCATTCAATTAAGTTTGTTGATAAAGGGTTTGAAGACTGGTTCCCGAAGGTTCAGAGAAAGTTTTATCTATTCGAAGCGAAGGATCTTCCAGTGCCTCCTAGAAACTTTGTGCACTTTCTCGAAAAGTGTGTTGAATGTATTGGATCGAAACAAGGAGATACTTCAACAAAACAATGAAGTATCATTTTGAAAACTTATATTTTCGAGATGATAGAAAAATAAAAGTTAATCATGCGAGCGGTTGAGGTTTGCGTTTTTGTAACTGTTCGCTCCTAGGAGTTAGGAAATCACCAACCATCAAGTATGGGTGACCTTGTATAAGTATAATTTGAGAAGACTGAAAGAGGGCTTTTTCTGAGCGCATGGTACGGAAGTAATTATTAAAATTTTCTGAATTAATACGAATGCATATTGAAGATTCCAGATCTTGTTAAGCCTGAGTTATGTGCTCCTTTGTTGTTTCATTTACTTTTCATATATCTTATTGATTAATGCTTAGCTGCAATTTAGTACAACCTCTACTGTGGTGATTAATTATTCTTGTCATCTAACCATTTACAGCTTTTCCTCTGTATCGGCTATCAGCAAGTACAAGACCTATGAATGTTTTAGATTTCAATATCATATGCTTCATTAAAGTTTTTTCTGTCTCTTTTCTTTTTCTGTCACAAAGTGAGATTCCTCTTTAATTGATGCCTCACCTCGTTCAACAACTTTATGTTTTATTTTCACTTCATGCATATTCCCTCTTTAAAATTTAACTCAGATACAGGAAACGACCTTTAATTTTGTCATGCGATTAATTCATATTTTGAAGTTCTTCTTATATATTTCGAACCTAAAATAGAAAACCCTAAAAGAAAACACAAGAATTTATCTCTCAAATCTTTATCCCTCGTGACTGTACCAGTTACAAGACGGCCCAATATCGAACCCGGCCTATCCGACCAAACAAGTATCGCTTTAAATTTATTCAACACCATCTTACAAACAACTAGCAACCGGGTTGAGTTAGAACGTTCATGTGCAACAATTGAAAGGGATATTAGCATCTAGGAAAACTGGGAAGCTGGATAGAGACAGTTAAGAAATCGGACCTAGCATGTCCTTGTATAACTAACTATTTATCTCTTAGCTCTCTCTCTGCCTTTTTCGGATGCCTTAACAGCATACTTTAGAGCCTTAAAGTATAAACTCAGGAACAACACGCACAATTTTGAATTGGCACTAGAAAATCATGTTTATATATTTCAGGACTCTTAAATCTGATCACAAAATGTTCACAACAGTACCCACAATTCGAAATATAGTTTTTTCCTTTCTATCTTCTAGTTAACGAAGATCCGAACACATCTGGGTTTTTATAGATGCAAGTGAGAATCAAAACCCAACTATTTTCATTTACAAAAATCTACAAACTAGGGACGCAAAGTTGTTATCCATAAATCTTAAAATGTGTTTTTAAATGATATATACAATCTGAAATGTAAAAGATTCCCACGAATTTCAAGGGAAAAATTCGTGGGCAGCCATAAGTAAGCTCAAATTGTCTTCTATATTCCCTCTGCACCCTTGTCCAACTATTCCATGCTGAAGTTGACTTGATTTCTTTAAATATGGCTGACATTAAACTCTGAAAAACCCTCATCCAATGTTCCATTTGAAATATATGACATGTAATCTGTTTGAACCATTTCTTTGAAGTTCATGGTTAGCACCCTTTATTTTTATTAAAAGCAAAAACTCATAAATCTATTCTAATTTTTTTATATAAACAAGAAAAATACAAGAAACATAATCTATATTACCTTTGTAAGTTAAATGGCTAGGATGGGCAATAAATGACACGTATGGGGATTAATTAGGCTTTTCAGAGGTCCAAGACAATATAAAAATGAAGTCAAAAGGGTATCATTTCATGGTCCTGACATTCCCCCTTCCAAGTCATTTGCATGGCCTCATGCAACCTCATGCTCATCCTCAGGAACCCAGAGGTGTATTGTTTTCCAGTTGTAAGTTGGATGCCCAAAAATTGTCTTTGGATAGAAACCCAAGTTTTCGTCAACCTCCTTGCATAAAGTTATCTCCTCCATGTATTTTCTGTATTGCTGAGTTGGCCACCATATTAATGAGAAGTTAAATATAAGTCCCAATCATTGGTTTCCATGCCTCTTCATGGAATTAATGTACAAAGCAACTCTAGACAAAGCAAGCTCAAAATGTGGATAACCTTTTGGGCTTTTATTCCTTAGTGGATTTGGAAGTGTATGCCAAATGTCACGAGAAGACAACAGTGCATGCAATGAATGAGCTTGTGCATCTTCTTGGTGATTGGTGATGACATATTGTCTATGCACTTTGTCTCTTTRAGAGTCTCTTGGATCTTGTAGCAATTCCTTATGATTATCCTTGATGATTAGACCAGGCATGGCATATTCTCCCCTTACTATTAAACTTGAATTGAATTCTTCTTGGGTATAAGAGTCATGTGCAACCCTCCACTATACCAAACCATAAATGAAAGAAGTAWAAGCTCCAAGTTGGACATCCCCCACAAAAGGGTTGCGAATCCAATGGGTATGGTTTGGTATGACAAAATTAAACAAGTATAATTCACAAAGCAAGTTCTTGTCATGATCTTCCACTTGAAGAAAGATTGTTATAAAATCTTTGGGAGTGATAATATTATGAATTCTACCATTTGTTAATTGTTTAATCATGGATTGTGTCCATCTATCATGCAGGTAGATAGGATGGAATAGAGAAGGAGCCCTACAAAGCAGTCCCTCCAATCCCAGAGAACAAACATCTTGAGCTTACTTTATAGCTCTTGCAGTCTATTCTTGTACATACCAAAATTTCTCTTCCATCTATTCTCTTGGGGGAGATAAAGTGCAAACCACTTGTGCTTGAGTTTCTTGATAACTTGTTTGCGAATTTATTTGTTGATGACACCTAGATAAAATAACTCATCCTGATTTCCCCATCTATGTAAATCAAGCTTGAGTTGAAGAAATGCATAGGTGTTTTTCAATATGTCATCCAAGATGGTGCTTTTGAATTTTTCAGCATTTTCCAAGTCCTCCTCATCAACCTTTTTTAATGGTTTTTCATTAGTTTCAATTTCTTGTAATAAAGTGTCCATCCTATTATCTCTTTCATGTTTCAACTTCTTTACCTTACTCTTCAATTTCCTATTTTCCATTTTTAGCTTCATATTTTCCCTTAAAATCTTCAAATACCCAGGATTGTGTGTTTTAAAAATAGGAAACATAGAATTCTTACCTCTACATTTCTCTGTTTGTGCTTTGGTCACTCTCGGTTGATGAACTATATCTCATCTTTCTTCATCTGGATTTCATTTTGAATTATGGGTAAGTGTGTTTAAAAACATCCCCTTCATGGTCTCATTGTCACAAGTTTCCTTTGTTGTCAAACCCTATGTTTCCATATGTTGTCCCCTGTTTTAAGTTGCTTCAAAATTGTCCTCTGTTGGTGTATATTTTTCTTTGTCCATGAAATTTTCCCCAAGTGTATAACCATCATTTGAATCTAAAATTTAGACCAGCTATCTTCCGGTAGCTTGGAATGTTTTTTTTTCAGCATTCTCCTTTTATCTTTAACCCTGAAGCATGACTAATAGTCACATTAACTTTAAATGTCAATTTTTGAATGGTAGCGGATTCTTAGACCTTGACTTATAAGTGGTTTGAATGCCCAACTAATCGTTGTATAACTAGAGAAAGTTTTTGGGAGGAAATTCAACATAAACCATAAATTTTCATCTCATTATGCACTGAATTCAAGGTTGCTACAAGTCTGATATATTGTTAATTTATCACAAGCTACAATTTGTTTTTTTGAGAAATATTGTAGGCATACCTCTTATACTTTCTTGCTTCTCCTCACCAAAAATAAAGACTACCTAGTTCACGTAATCCAAGATATGAGAAAATCATCATTAAAACTTGTTTTGAATAATATTCTCCTCGTTCATCTTTTTCAATGACTTTTCTTCCTTTGTATTCCTTCAAACTGTTTGGTGAAATTACATCTTGCTACAAATTCAATTTTTTCTACACACTTGGTTTTAGTCCCCTCTATTTTGTGCTCCTCTCATCTTGTATACAGAGTGTTTCACTCGAATTGTATGCAATACTAATGTATGAAATATGATCCATGTTTACTTAGTAATACACACCAAATCAGATTTTGGTTTGATGATTACAACTACAACTCGATAGCTTGACACTCACATACCCTTCATCAATAATTACCCATGTACATGCTACTAAGTGTCACTTTGTAGCAATTATATTTTGTAGTGCAGGGGTGTATGAGAATTGGAAGGATAATTCGAGCTAGCCACTAATCATGAGCCAATTTAAATGATATAGCATGTGTCATACTATTCAAAGTTGACGCAAGTTCATAAAAACTTTGCCCGCGTTAGAATTTAGACAGAGTTTCTAACATATTTTGCAATTTTTTAATCAAAGAACTGAATTGTGTAGCTTAAAAACCTTTGTTTGTATAATGTTTCTTGTCTTAACAACCTTTAGTAATCCTCGTATGTTTGTTATAGAGTGGTGTAAGGGGATCTTATCAATTTTTTTATGAGAATCAATGAGGTAAGTAGGGTTTTATGAACAGAGTGATTATGAACAAAGTGACAAAATTTTATGGATATAATTCTAATATAGACCAAGGATAGAGAAAAATAAGGTTTATGGACAAAGTAAAGTAGGATTTATGGTTTATGAACATAATTTTGTCAAAAGTTTTATAGACAAGGTTAAGCAGGGTTTATGAACATAGTCAAAATGAAACTAAGTGAAGGATTGGACAAGAAAAAAGTGGATGGGGTGATAATGATGAGCTAGATGAAGTTGCTTATGGATAAAGGTAGACTAGTGAAATTTGATAATGATAAAGTGGATGGTATAGGAGTAAAGGTAAGTTGAATATATGGATTATTTTTCCTATTTTTCAAGTTTATAAAACAAAATTAAGAATAGAGATAAGAGTTATCATTTAGTCTTCAAGCAAACCCAAAACCTTTGATCAATTTGAACTTTGTCTTCAACAATACCTGTAAAATAAGTGGTTGTCAATGAATGCTCTGTTAATGACAATGTTGATCCAATCATGGAATTATGTGAACTTTAAAACAAAAAATTGAATTTTGGAGTTCCGAAACAACTAATCATGTAGAGTCTTTGCATCAATTTTGTATATATGAGTCTGGAATCTTGTAGACAATTTTGGCAAGGATTTGAAGCTCTTCAAGTAAAGGCTCGTAACAAGATGTTGCAAGATCCAAGAGATCAAGTCGTTGAAAATCTGAAGTGTATTGAGAGTAAGATTGTCAATAGGACAAGCATCCTTAGAAATTCATCAGAGGGGTAATGCTTCATGTGGCTTCCCAATTCTTTCTCAAACCTGGACTATTTCCACCATTGAGCTTGAAATTAAACTATTGAAACATCTTCCTTTTGTTGATTTTAATCACCAGGTAAATCCAATGTGTTGGAATTTCCTTGATCTTGGCTGGCCAATTTTTGGTGTTGCATTATATTCAACTCCAATTTTTTGAGATGTAACCTATACTTTGATGTTAGTAAAAACATGGTTGCTATGTCAAGTTCTTATGCATCATGGAGAACCGTCAAAACATCATGTCTTAAAGTTGTGATTAGGCTTCTTGATAACAACCAACAACACGGAGTAAGTGTGTTTCTTGACAAAGACTTGTTAATTCCCACCAACTTGGTTGGAACTATCTTTATAGTAAGCTCATGCAAAGCAGAAGAGACAACATATGAAAGGGGCAACAACATAGAAATTAATAATGTCCCAACATCTTCAAATTATCCTATAGCTACAAGCTCGTGAACTTATTCTTTTCAATGCATCTTCTCCACATAACTTTTTATGCCATGATATCCTCTCTAGGGTATTTATACGCAATGACATCAGACCCTCCATATGACAATTGCAATGTCGAATAGCTACAATATTGCAAGCCTAATGATTAAAACTTTGACTTCTCATGTTTAGTTCCCTTCAAAGATGTCACATTCTCCACTAACTTCCTTATGTGCAATGCATTTGATGTGCTTTATTCAGTAGAGACTTTAATAGGGATTTTATATTGAAGGAATTTGTCATGCAACTGCTCAGTTAGACAAGAAAGGACATAGGGAAGTTGTAACCAAAAAAGATCTTCTGTGAACTTCAAACTCTAAGTCATTGCAAGGTGAATACATTCTAGAATAACAGTCAACTGCAAAATGAGTGTTGTCAATGGAGGCTAACCTAGTGCAAAGTTTGAAAGAAGTATTAGAGCATTGTAAACCACCAAGAGAATTATCAAATATATTCTATTGATTCCATAGCAAAAGAGTAAGCTTCATGAGACTAAGAAATTGATAGTATGCATGGTGAAGAAATTGTAGTAAACCAGTAAATACTCCGGATAAATAACCACTCTGGAAATCTTGTCATGTACATATTCCTTTTTTTTTTCATTTTTTTCTTCTTATTTTTTCTTTCAAAGCTTGCCCGCTAGCAAGCTAGTTTTTAGACAAGGTTTGTCCAACTACACCTGAAAGAGGTTTTCACAGTTCGAAATATTTAAGCCAAGCGATGCCAACCAGAGACTAGTTTTCTAAATGTTATCCCCTAGCCTAGGGATAACTAAGGAGATTATGTCTCGAGGCCCACGGGTCCTAGACATGGAGTACCGAGAGCCAGATCAACTTGAGCATGGCCTTGGAGGGCCCATCCTTTCATTCTTCAGCACCTCCACATTGTCAGCAACAACAACATCCATCACATCGGCATGGTCCTACAACAGAAATGGATCTTGCTCCGTGAGGTAATGAGTCCAGGTATCATGGTATGTGTCACTTTGATCCTAAAAAACTTTGAATATGTGCATTTAATTATTTTTTCTTCTAATGTGTGCTTGTACCTTATGGTTTTTCACTTGACCACACCTGGGGGGAATGACAGGATTCCCTAGTAAGATGGTACCCATAGGGTTTGATTTGCCACTCGCGGGATTCATGAAAGGCCATCGTCCGCTCCCACCAAACTTACCACTTTTCATCTTTCTCCCGTTCATCCATCCCATTACACTGATATGGGCATTAGGTTAGCCAAATATTTAAGGGTTGTACCTTACCTTGTGGGAAGAAGGGCTAAAGGACCAAAGGTTAAAAGTAGCTGGCAAAAGATAAAAGCCAAAAGAATGAAACCTTGAGATGTTTTTCCCAGGGATCCCCAAGAAAGCAATAAAAATCTTCTCAACAAGAAACATAGGGACCCATAAAAAAATAATAAATCAAGACCTAGTTGGAGGATAGGGGGTCTCATCACGAGCCAACCTACTAGGTCCATGTAGTGGTATGACACTACTGACAGCGGGTCACCACGCTAGGGTAGTGGCTCTTGGTGGCATAGCCAAGAGAAAGGGGGTCTCATCACGAGCCAACCTTCTCATTGTCGTGAAATGCTTGTGGGTAACATTGCCACCATTGGTCACCATGCCAGGGCATTGTCCCCTAACTAGCCTCTTGAAAGAAAAAGCAATAAGAATAAAAGATAAAAGGCATGAATGGGATTGGAAACAATTGCATCCATAACAAGGTGCAACTCACCCTCTTCAGAGGCACCCATAGGTAAGTTATACATTTCCTTGTTATCACTGCACCCATTGCCCAAACATCCCTTACCACCTCATCCACTCATGTGGCCTAGATTTGACTTCTCCCGGGAACATCCCACGTCTAATGAGCATTAGCCCAATAAGACGTCCTAGCGTCCCCTCCAAAATTGGCTTGCAGTTTAGCATAATGTCTTTGAGTACTTGTCTGGGTAAAAGGGTTTTCATGCACATGTTTAATAACTTGTTGATTAGATGTGATTGACATTGCTATGATCCCTATGACTTGTGAGCCCATGGAGGGAAAATCTATTGATGTTGCAGGGCCACACCTAATGGATATGTACCCAATGGACAGGTACACATGGGGAGATGATTAGTTCGGACCTCCATGGAGCTAAAATCCCACCAAATGGATGTTGAGACCCCAACCAGGGGCAGAGATAGATCAGAGGATTGCACCAGAGAGAGAGGAGGACGTTTAACCAGGGACAGTCTGGCAGGCCTGGACCCAAGGGGGTTGTGCCCTTTCCACCATGATGTAGACCTTGGAAGGCCCATGACATCATCTAGGTCACCCATGATGTCACCCAATGTTTTGTGATGTTTTGGAAGCAGTTGTGTGCCAAGTGACACGTGTGGCAGGTTCCTGAGGCCCAAGGGGGCCTAACGTTTTGCTCCAGGAGGCCAACGTTGCCCAAAAAGGGCATAACGTCACCCTAAAAGGGCATGACGTCACATTAGAAGCTTATTTTAGGGTTTAATTATGACATTTAATGTAAAAAACTGGATATTATTTGTAACTGGCCATGTCGACCTTTTTGACCTAATTTTGGTCATTAGTATTGTATAAATAAGGGGGAAATTCCTCTTGTTTTTCATCATCTTTCACTCACACTTGTGAGGACTGAAATTTGCGCCCTCCTTAGGGTTTCTTGGCTGAAATGTTAGGCGCACTTGTTGAAGGAGGATAAATTTGGTGTATTCTCGCAAGCTTCTTGGTGGATGTGTTCAACTAGGGATTTTCTTGATTATTCTTGATGTATGTAAGTGAATTTTCTGCAATTCTTCTTAATTGAATGGTTATGGTTTTATTTATCTTGCATTTACATTCAAGATTATGAAATTGCTTGATTAAACCCTAGGAAGACTAGCACATTTTATTGTCTTAGCTTCAAAAGCTTTCACCTACTAGATATTGTCAAAAGGCCAATTTTCTTGAAGCATGAGCTAAGGCCTTGCCATTGCAACATCTTAGTATCCATTGCTTCACCCTAGCCATTTTTTCTTCTTCATTGAGTTGGACAGGGAGGAAATCTACTAAGGCCTAGGGTTACCTACACCTTAGTAGCTAGTTTCCCCTTAGGGTTTTGATAATTGGAGTCTTGGGTTACCAACACTCCAATCCATCAATATCTCTTGTCTTTAACTCTTCTATTATCATTTTTCTTCAACATTTGTTGCTGCATTATTGACTCCATTTACCCTAAAAGCACTATTCTAAGTCTTCTCTTGAGTAATTGATCAACGCATCCTTCAAAACCTACTCTTTGAACAACCTATTGACACCTTCTAACCCTAGAAAAGCCTAACCTACTAACAACATTGTTGTTGTTACTAAAGTAAGCTACAACCATTAGATGTAGCATTAAAAGCTCATAAAAGCAATTGAAAAGGTTGATTTATACCTTGTCTTGTTTGCTTCTATCAAATGCAAGTATTATGATTTCAATGGTTAATGATTCTTAGTCATTTTGAAGTTATTTTCAAGACATTTAATGTGAAGTATTGCTCTACAAAGATTGTTGTTATAAAATTTATGTTTACTTCATCATATTCAACAAATTATTTTTCTCAATAAATTCCATGGTTTTATGAAGTGCTAACCAACAAGTGTACTTGCAAACATATCTATTTTCGTGTTGCTTTGTTCCGGGCAGGTGCACTTTGACATATTATCTTTTTGATTGGTTATAAAACCAGACTTTCTGATCGGTGGTGACTTGTGAGAGGGGATATTTATCTAGCCACTTTGACTTTGCCTTCTCAAACCACCAGGTCATCGGGGACATCTCCCCTGGGCCTACCACCCTAAATAGAAAGAGACATCTTATTGAGGTGACAGTGATAGGATAGTCTCTCATTACACCAATTTTCTCTCCTTTAACCTTTTCTTCTATAAAAGTACAAATTGTGCGATAACATTTTGGCGCCGTTGTCGGGGAACACTGTGTCAATATTCCTCAAATGACACTTTTTCGGTGAGCCTTTATCCAAAGGCTTTACTTCACAAATCTTACCTGGCAACTCCACTGAGGGTGATTCCCTCTTTTCTCTTTGATGATCCCTAGAAGGATTATCTGGCGACTTCACTGATGATAAAGCCAACCATGGATTCTCAATGAGACCCGAGAAATTTCAAACCCTTGGACATGAGTAAAATCCCGGGATACCCTCAAAAAATGCCCCTGAGGTACGAAAAATGGCTCCCTGGAGTCACTGGTAGTGATGGGGTTAGAGCCGACAATCACATGGATGATTTTTGGAATTTCTTTCAACTCCACCCTATCAGTTATGATGCTGAAGATTTGGCAATGAAACTTTTCTCTGCCACTCTTCATGGCAATGCTAGGAAATGGTATGATGATCTCCCTGATGCTAGCATCACATCTATGGACCAGTTAGAAGAAACATTTCTTAGGAAATGGGGTACTAAATTACGAGACATACAAATGCTAATATAAAGACTTGAGTATGTGAAGCAAACTAAGAACGAGAGTATCAGGGAATTCCATACCAGGTTTGAAAATTTGCTATTGCAAATTCCTAGTAGCCATCATCCTGAAGACAGATACCTCGTTTACCTCTATATCAATGCACTCCTAGTGCTTTTAGGGTTTCTCCTCAGTAAAAAGAGGCCAAAAAAAATCCATGAAGCTTATCACATGGCTATAGAAATCGAAGCAAATATCTCCTTGTTCAAGGAAGGACACCACTTTACCCTAGATACTCTTAGTTTGGAGAGATTAGTTTCCCTTGAGACCTTTACTGGTAATTTCCAAGAAATAAGGGGAAAATACATTGATCAAGGGGTTTAGGAGAAAGGTCTTGACAAGGGTTTCCAATCCCATGAGGAAGAGCAAAAAATTACTCATGCTTCTACCAAGGATAATGGAGACATGGTTGAAGAGCAAGAGCCTGAAGATATCAGACATGTTGATAAAGTATTGATGTGTGCTCCTCCCTCTGATGAAGTTATCCAAGACCTTATTCCTCCTACGCAAGAAGAAGAGGATGAGATTAGTCTGGGTATCATGGTATGTGTCACTATGACCCTCAAAACCTTTGAATATGTGCATTTAATTGTTTTTGCTTATAACATGTGCTTGGACCTTATGCTTTTCCACTTGACCACACCTGGGGGGAATGACATGATTCCCTAGTAATATAGTACCCATAGGGTTTGAGTTTCCACTGGGGGGATTCACGAAAGGCCATCGTCCACTCCCACCATACTTACCACTTTTCATCTTTCTCCCACTCATCCATCCCATTACACTGGTTTGAGCATTGGGTTGGCCAAATATCTAACGGTTGTACCTTACCTTGTGGGAAGAAGGGGATAAAGGCCCAGAGGGTAAAAGTAGTTGGCAAAAGATAAAATCCAAAAGAATGAAACCTTGAGATGCTTCGCCTAGGGATCCCCGAGAAAGCAATAAAAAGCTTCTCAACAAGAAACAGAAGGACCCATAAAAAAATAATAAATCAAGACCTAGTTGGAGGATAAGGGGTCTCATCATGAGCCAACCTATTAGGTTCATGGGCATGTAGCGGAATGACACTACCGACAACTAGTCACCACGCCAGGGTAGTGGCTCTTGGTGGCATAGCCAAGAGAAAGGGGGTCTCATCATGAGCCAACCTTCGCATTGTCATGAAATGCTTGTGGGTAACATTGCCACCACTGGTCACCACGCCAGGGCAGTGTCCCCTAACTAGCCTCTTGAAAGAAAAAGCAATAAGAATAAAATATAAAAGGCATGAATGGGCTTGGAAACATTTGCATCCATGACAAGGTGCATCTCACCCACATGTAAGCTATGCATTTCCCTGCTATCATTGCACCCCTTGCCCAGACATCCCTTACCACCTCATCCACTCACATGGCTTAGATTTGACTTCTCCCAAGAACATCCCACATCTAATGAGCATTAGCCCAATAGGACATCCTAGCATCCCCTCCAAACTTGGCTTGCAGATTAGCATAATGTCTTTGAGCACTTGTCTGAGTAAAAGGGTTTTCATGCACATGTTTAATAACTTGATGATTAGATGTGATTGACATTGCTATGATCCCTGTGACTTGTGAGCCTATGGAGGGCATATATGTTGATGTTACAGGGCCACACTGATGGACAAGTACACATGGGGATATGATTAGTTCGAACTTCCATGGGGCTAAAAGCCTACCATATGGATGTTGAGACCCCAGCCACGGGCAGAGAGAGATCAAAGGATTTCACCAGAGAGAGACGAGGACGTTTCACCCAGGACAACTTGGCCCAGGGGGGTTGTGCCCTTTCCACCATGATGTAGGCCTCGGAAGTCCCATGACGTCACCCAACGTTTTGGGATGTTTTGGAAGCAGTTGTGTGCCAAGTGGCACGTGTGGCGGGTTCCTAAGGCCCAAGGGGGCCTAACGTTTTGCTCCAGGAGGTCGATGTTGCCCAAAAAGGGCCTAACATCACATTAGCAGCTTGTTTTAGGGTTTAATTATGACATTTAATGTAAAAAACTGGATATTATTTGTAACTGTCCATCTCAGCCTTTTTGACCTAATTCTGGTCATTAGTATTGTATAAATAAGGGGAAAATCCCTCTTATTTTTCATCATCTTTCACTCACACTTGTGAGGACTGAAATTTGCGCCCTCCTTAGGTTTCTTAGCTGAAATTTTAGGCGCACATGTTGAAGGAAGCTAAATTTGATGTATTTTGGCAAGCTTCTTGGTGGATGTGTTCAACGAGAGATTTTCTTGATTATTCTTGATGTATGTAAGTAATTTTTTGCAATTATTCTTAATTGAATGGTTATGGTTTTATTTATCTTGCATTTACATTCAAGATTGTGAAATTTCTTGATTAAACCCTAGGAAGACTAACACATGTTATTGTCTTAGCTTCAAAATCTTTCACCTACTAGATATTGTCAAAAGAACAATTTTCTTGCAGCATGAGCTAAGGCCTTGTCATTGCAACACCTTAGTATCCATTGCTTCACCCTAGTCATTTTTGCTTCATCATTGAGTTGGAGAGGGAGGAAATCTACTAAGGCATAGGGTTACCTACACCTTAGTAGCTAGTTTCCCCTTAGGGTTTTGATAATTGGAGCTCGTGGTTACCAACACTCCAATTCATCAATCTCTCTTGTCTTTAACTCTTCTATTATCATTTTTCTTCAACATTTGTCGTTACATTATTGACTCCATTTACCCTAAAAGCACTAGTCTAAGTCTTCTCTTGAATAATTGATCAATGCAACCTTCAAAACCTACTCTTTGAGCAACCTACTAACACCTTCTAACCCTAGAAAAGCCTAACCTATTAACAACATTGATGTTGTTACTAAATTAAGCTACAACCATTAGATGCAACATTAAAAGCTCATAAAAGCAATTGAAAAGGTTGATTTATACATTGTCTTATTTGCTTCTATCAAGTGTTAGTGTTATGATTTCAATGATTAATGATTCTTAGTCATTTTGAAGATATTTTCAAGGCATTTAATGTGAAGTATTGCTCTACAAAGATTGTTGTTACAAAATCTATGTTTACTTCATCATATTCAATAAATCTATTTTCTCAAGAAAGTCCATGGTTTATGAAGTACTAACCAACAAGTGTACTTGCAAACATATCTAGTTTCTTGCTGCTTTGTTCCGAGCAGGTACACTTTGACATATTATCTTTTTCATTGGTTATAAAACTGAACTTTCTGATCAGTGGTGACTTGTGAGAGGGTATATTTATCTAGCCACTTTGAATTTGCCTTCTCAAACCCCCAGGTCATCGGGGACGTCTCCCCTGGGCCTACCACCCTAAATAGAAAGAGACATCCTATTGAGGTGACAGTGATAGGATAGTCTCTCGTTACGCCAATTTGCTCTACTTTAACCTTTTCTTCTATCAAAGTACAAATTGTGCGATAACACTAACATCACTAGGTCTAGCAGCGCCTGAGAACTGGTTTTCACTACCAGATTTTTTTTTTGTTTTACTTGATGAAAAGTAGGTAACTCAACTTTGTAAGAGGGTTGAGTCACTTTATTGATGGGTTATTAGTGGGTTGAGCAGTAAGTCAAGGAGGTATTTGTCGAGGACTCTTTGATGGAAGTTGGGGGTGTTGTTGAGGTGAATGTTGTTGGAGTATGTGTTCAAGTGGA